>APFE031665213.1:17452-59612 GCA_000404065.3 Pinus taeda
ATTTTGATTTCAATTTTTTTTTTTCAAATTTTTATTTTTTTCTCCTATTCTCTTTAATGAATTTTTATTTTTTTGGCCCATGGGGCTCATTCTCAACTCTCCAAGCTTTCAAAAACTAAGTTATTAATTAAATTTATTTTAACGGATCGACTTGTTATTTTAATCATTTTTAGAGTTTTCTCATATTCACTTTAAATGTATAGAATTTGATTTAAATTTTGAATTTTAAAGTAATATTAAAATTAATGTTTTAATATTTAAGGTATATTGAAGTTATATATATATAATCAGAAGAGATAAAATTAGATTATGTTTATACTATTTAAATGATGAAAAAAATTTATTGATAAGTTGTTATATAAGAGCTTTTTATATAAAAATGTCAAAAAATATATCTGCAGAAAGAAATTTGAATGATTATGTATTTGATTTAAGTTTTGGTTTTTAAAGTCACTATTGAACGAGACATTAAATTGGTGTATGAGACCTTTTTGTTTATGGGACTCCTCCCACACAATGACTTGACTACTAATATTTACAAAGGTGTGCATACTCTATCCAATTTCTATTTGAGCATATGACCTCTTATTAGGGTGTTGAATCTATTTATGCATTCAAAAGTGCACTTTAAACAATAAGACGTCACAATTTCGCTCGAAATTGTGTTGTCATATTTCAACAAAAAATGGTGTTTCATCTATTAGTTAGATTGTGTATATTGATATAAATACGCAATTGTCTATAATGCGACTTTTTGAAAGCCTTTCCAATGGGTTTTTCCGGTCAAAATCCGGCAGCAATTTATTGGAATCGCGAGTTTGATAGCTAGTTTTTGCACAATCAAAGCGTCCCAGGGGTTTTTCAGGGTGTTGAATCCAAATATGCAGTTAAAAAACCATTTTAACTGCAACAAATTAAGATTTAACCTCAATTTCTTCCACCGGATTCCGTCACCGGAATCTCCAAAAAGTCGCATTATAGACACCTCCTATAAATACAACTTGAGTGGACTTGATGGTTAAAAACATATGTTTCCTTCGAAAATGTTATATCATTATATTGTGTACTGCACATAGTGAGTTTCAAGTGGATAGACAAACACTTATATTACATTTAATCTCACACCTTCCAAGCAGTATTCAAAATTGAACCTGTCCCAACCCTTCCTCGAGCTTTTGGCCCATACTAGAATGGAAAAAATAAATTTTCCCTTCAAAAAAAATTTAAAATATCAAAATCACTAGTCAATCCTGAAGGTTAGATTAAATTTATATATTTCATAAGAAGGGCAATATTTTTAATAACCCAACAACATTTTTTTAAGTTCTTTAAATTTACTCATATTTATGCACTGATAATAAATAATAGCAGGGCAATAGGTCCTCATATTTTTTTGTTGTTAATCTCACATCAATGCAAGTAAATCCATACGGAGTACAAATTTTCAGGTTCCTTACATACTAGACTGAAAATATATCAATGAATTGTTACTAGTGAGGAAATAATAGTAACTCGTTTCATTCATTTACATAGAGAACAACACTAATTTATAATATACTCCCGCATTCGTGTAACACCCCACCCCACATTTACCTACTTTAACATACTTACCAGGTAAACATGAGCTGAGAATTATTATACATGACCCAACTTCCAAGGCGCAGTTACAGAAATGGGGTCTAATTTGCCAACACTTGCTATTCATTTTTACAAACACTTTGTGACTATAGTACCTGCCATTGATGTATAGTTTGGTCGTTGTTTACATTAGTTTCATAACATGTTCATCAAGAGGCTCGTTGCCCTCACATACTTGCTGCAACAAACACATATTAACTCATGCATCCATATAAAATAACCAAGAGCCTATCAAACCATGAATTAGATCTAGATTAAGAGCACAATGTATAATAATAAATACACCATGCATGTAGCATATACTTAACCAGCAATAAAGCCATGACAAGCCAGTCATGTACATAATAATAAATTAGCAATTATGCCCATTGATTATCAATAAAGAATAACGAATATTGTCATGTGTAAAGTACTAACCAAGTCGGGGACTCCCACATACCAATTGACCATAGGTTGGGTTGAACCAAAACTTTCTTTCAGCCAATCACCCTCGCACCATATTCCAAGCATGAATATGGGATCTCATGGAATAAACCAAGACAAAACCAACTAGGGCTTCTAAAGGCCAAACCACCTCAACTCCCAAGAACAGAGATTCCACCTCTACGGTCCGGAAATCACTAACACCAACCAAATCAGTCTATACCCAAGTTGTCCAAGGCTCTAGGAACTAATAACTCAACCCACTATCTTCCAGGGCTCTAAAGTGTTTATCCGGCCTGGCTCTAGGGACTAGTAACTCAACCCACCAAGAGCTCTAAAGTGTTTGTCCCAACCTAGGTTCGAGGACTAGTAAATCAACCCAAGTTGTTCTAGGGCTTCTAGAGCATTTGTTCCAACCCATAGCCATAAGGAACACGAGCACCAATTAGAAAAACAATAAGTGGAAAAAACCACAACACCATGGCTATTTAGGAAATGGAAAGGCAAGGCTAAAACCATTGTCAATTCAGGAAAATCTCGATGCCAATGACAACACATAACTAGAAAATCACATGCATATACCATGCATCCATAAATCAGCAAGGAAATCACACATGCATCATGTTACCTGCAAAGAAATCTAGTTGTAGTTGTTGATCCAATTGTTCCCTTATGCTTTCCTACTTTCCATTGCCTTCCTTCTCTAAATCCAAGTGAATATTTGAGTGCTCCAAGCATGCTTCAATAATGCTCTAAGTGTGCAAGAGTGTGAGAGAATGAGAGAATGAAAGGAGAGCTTCAAACCTAAACTGACAAAAGGCTGTGACTTGATCCTCATAAGCCTTTTTATCATTGAGGCCTCTATTTTCTTCATTCTCCTTCATTTTTCCTCTAATTTCCTTAGTATGCAATTTTGTGTCTCTTCAGCTTCCTTTTCTCCTATTTTCCTTTATTTTCATAAATAAATGTCAATTATTGTCACTTTGCCTTTGCTAATGCCTTCGCCAATTTCCTTAGTCATAAATAAACCAAAAGTGACACCCACTAGAATGTTTTTCCCACCATTCAGCTTGGAATACATGTCCCATGACGTTGGCCTTATATTTTTTACATGGAAAACCAACCAAGGGTTGTTACAAACCCCTCCCCCTTGGGGAACACTGTCCTCAGTGTTTTATGACACCTATGACAAAAAAACCGCTAAAAACAAAACATACTGCATATGGAGCATTATAACACAACTTGTTCTAGTGTTTACAGTGACCTTTGTTGAAAATAAAACAACATACCGCTTATTGGAGCTTTATAACACAACTCATTACGGTATTTACAATAAAAACCACATATACTCATGCACATTTGCTTCAACTATAAAATAAACATACTGTATATGGAACTTTATAAATCCAGCTCGATATAGTATTTACAATAATATACACATATACATATCCACATTTTCTCTAACTAGAAAATAAAAGGATACAGTGCCCACATCAATCAACAAGTGAATCTAGAGGCTCACACCTCCACCCTCAAAATTAGTACCACCAAGATTCACCTGCTTCCCAAGAAGTCTTGAATCCACTGCCAAAGTCAAACTTGTATCCAATGTCTAGGGCTATGATCCTTGCGCTACTTGTTCTGCCAATGAACAATTATCGACTCATTGTTTCAGGGCACACTCCCAATGTGTTTCTGATTCCATTTGGAAATACTAATGACCAAAACAAATTCATTATCCGGCCTTCCCTTCTCTACTACACAGTCCCTCAGGAAATCCAGTCACCCCCTTCCATACAATCACGCACCTTCCAAGTTTTCTTTGCATCCCCTTCTTTGCTACATAGTCTCTCGGGCGATCCATCCCCTGGCAAGGTTTCCTCGCATTGGAAGGTCTAAAAACCAAGGCATTTCCCTACCTCAAAACCATTATACCAGTCATAGCATGCTCATGGAAACCAATGGAAATTATTGGGTAACAATGTCCCACAATGGCCCTACTCCTGAAGTGCTTTACCAACATATTATTGCATGTTCCAATTCCTTTCACTGCTACTGTTAACATTCTTGCAGTTAGTTTCAACCACCCAAATCGAGCATTTTCCATGCTTTCATGTACCAAGCACATAATATCCATTAGATTAAAAAGGAATTGAAATAAATTTGAATCATACACCATTAGTGTCTTGTCAATAAGGTACCCTTGCAATTATGTTTACTTTCTATCACAATAAGTCAAACTAGCATTTCGATCAAATCATTATGTATAAACATATCACATCCGATTAGCTCAAAAGAAACCATCATAAATCACAATCATAGATCACATGCATAATTAAAAATAAAATAAAATACTGATACTAATCTTTAAATCGGTTATTTGCTTCTACCTTTGTCCTTTATCCTTTTTGTATGCACACTGAATCGGTTTCCAAACCCGAAAAGCACCCAGTGCCTTCTCTTCTCTTCAATCATGTACACATACACACAATGTACATCACAACACATACACCCACACATGGTGTACCACACAATACATACACCTACACCTAGTGTACAACATAACACATACACCTACACCCGTTGTACAACACAATGCATACACCTACACCCTGGTGTACAACACAAACACCACATGTACAACACATACACAACAACACATGTACAACATGTACACAACACCACATGTACACAACACCACATATATGCAACACCACATGTAAAACATGTACACGACACCACATGTACACAACACCACATGTACATAGCACCACCTACACAACATGTACACAACACCACATGTATGTAGCACCACATGTACAACATGTACACAACACCACCTGCACAACATGTACGCAACACCACATGTACACAACACCACATATATGTGACACCACATGTATAACATGTACACAACACCACATGTACAACATATACACAACAACACATGTAGACCACAACAGTACTAAATATCTATAGACCACATTGTCTCTGTCAAGCAACCTTGCTTCTAGTGTCTTTCCACTATCCATGCTTGTCCCAACATGCCACAGATCGCACTGCTTTCATTCCGATGATGTATCCCTCAGCATAGCCTATCCATAACATAAAAACAAGCATAGTATAAGCACACAATATCAATTCATATCCACACAATACTAACCTCATAGATCTGTCAATGCTAGTCTTCCCACTTGGTTCCTCATAAGACTAGGAACCTCTTCATGCCATTCACCTGCATAAGCAATCATTCCTCCACAAGAATGATCCCTAACGACCCTATCTGACAACCACATACATACATACAAGTATACATATATAGACATCAGCATAATCATGATTACAACATACTCACCAGATATCATAAGGTCAAGGTTAAGAGAACTCCCTTTATCAGTGCACATCATGCATAACATTGAGAACAACAGTTCCCAACTTAGCCAAAGTGTAGAAAATCTTGTAGATTCACAACTAATGCAATTTTCTAAAGCAAGAGATAAGAATATACTTCTACTCTTTATAGCAGAAGCCCATAAACATTGAGCAAACAATAATTAATAAAGGAAGAGAATCAAAGGCACATAACACAATAAATATTCGGGGAAAGCCACAGCTCAAAACCCCACTATTTGTTTTGTATTAATCTAGAAAATCAAGATGAAATTACAATGCTTGTTCTCTCTAGAACAATCTCAACTCTTAGCAAATTCAATCTCCAACTCATAAGCAAGCTCAAGGCCAAAGCTTAGCCTCTTCACAAGCTCTCAAAGTCTCTATTCCAATGTGTAAATCCTATGAAGGATAACTTGTATTTAAAGGGAAATAAAGCCTCTAAAAATAGTGCAATTCCTCAAGAATCAGTTCTTGAATACATGCATTATTAGTGCAACTCAAAAAAATCTAAAACAAATAGTACATTGTCCCTGCACTCTAGTCTCAATTGGGTCTTTCTCAGAATCAACATGCATCAGTTTCTGATGAGTAAATATTCAATTAACTAGAGTAGCACTAGTGGAGTTCATTAGTGTCACCACTGACTGTTAACTCACTATTAGTTCTTTCAATCAGTTTGAGAACTAATTTAACTGACATGACTCACGAAACTGAGTCTTCTATTTTACAACTCATAATTAACTCACGCTAAACTCCTACAAAGTAGGGAGAACATATACATGACTTCCAAAAGACTTCCAACTCGAATTTCCTAAGTTAAGTAAGTTTAATAAACTTAATTTAACTATTTTAAGTTGCTATGAGAATAGAATTCAAATTTAATTCATATTTTAATTCAAGGAAAAATTAATTGGACTTTCTTGTTGCCATTTCTCAACACTCCCTCTCAACAAGAAAGGGATTATCAACTACCCCGATCCTGTCTCCGTGAAACTCAAATTTACATCTTAACAATGCCTTTGTCAAGATGTTAGCATCTTGCTCCTCCATGGGAATGTAATCTAACAACATGATCCACCTCAATACACAATCTCTGAGATGATGACATTGGATATCAATATGCTTGGACAGATCATGAAAGACTGGATTTTCATAGAGTTTGATACAACTCTGATTATCACAATAAATCACTGTCGGATGCATCTACTGACCAAACAAACAATAGCCTCACATGCTACCTGACTTGCATCCATGTACTTTGCCTCTGCTGAAATGAGTGCAACCGATCTCTATTTCATGTTGTACCAAGAAAATGTCGTTGACCCAATACTAAAGATCCCTCCTGATGTGCTCTTCCTGCCAGATGGACTCCCTACCAAATCTACATCGGTGAAGCCTTGAACCTTCACTACTATGTCTGTTTGTACCATAACCCAAACTGAGTAGTGCCTCTGAGGTATCTCAATACATGCTTTGTCGCCTTCCAATACAACTTGGTAGGCCTAACGATCGCTTGACTAAGCTGGTTAACTACATAGCACATATTCAGTCGTGTGTTCACCGAGTACATGAGTGAACCCACAAGTTGCCTATAAATAGTAGCTTCCACTACTTCCCCTGAAATAGCATCCTCCTTCCTCTAGTTACTAGTTAGAGGAGTCTCCATGGGTTTACTACTCTCCGTGCAGAATCTCATGAGTATCTCGTTGGCATACTTTCCCTGAGATATAAACAAATCCCATCTTCGTGCCATACCTCCATGCCAAGAAAGTAATGCATGAACCCCATGTCCTTCATCTCAAACTCTCTTGCAAGGTCCTCCTTGCAATATTTGATGAGCTTCTCATCACTTGTTAGTATAAGATTGTCTACATAAAGTACAATGATCAACAACTTACCTTCCACAAATATGTGATACAGGTTTGCATCTGCTTCACTCTTCATGAAGCCCAACCCATTGAAGTAGTTATCTATCCTGGTGTACCAAGCACGAGGTCCTTGCTTCAGCCCATACAACGCTCTCTTGAGTTAGCACACATGTGACTCATGGTCCAAGGTTTCAAAACCTTCGGGCTGCTTTATGTACACCTCTTCCTCAATCTTTCCATTGAGGAAGGCAGTCTTCACATCCATCTGATGGATCTTCCAACCCATCTGTGCTAACAGTGCCAAAATAGATCTGATTAATGAGTACCTTGCAACATGAGAAAAGGTATCATCATAGTCAATCCCCTCTACCTGTGAAAAACCACGGGCCACAAATCTAGACTTATGCTTCTCCACACTACCATCTGCATCTCACTTTACCTTGTAAAGCCAATGGGAGCTCACAACTGACTTGTCCTCTAGTCTCAGGATCGCATCCCAAACATTGTTTTGAAATATGGAGTCATACTCCACCATTGCATCAACCCAAACCGACTATTGCACTGCTTCCTGAAAGGAAGATGTCTTTGTCACAACACATGCACCCATAAGTGCCATGTATCTAGTGTACCTCTTTAGTGAGCTCCTCTGTTTGCGCTAAGAAGTGGGTGCTCCCACATTCACCCGTGCATCATCCAACAATCTGTTAGCCTCTCTAGTGCACTTTCTTCCCTCTCTTGAAGACTCTGCCTGAGTGGATGTATCCACTCTCTGAACCTCTACATGTGGCTTCTTCAGATAAATCTGAGGCCCCTCAACCTTAGGAGCTAAAATCTCCTCATCCGCATGTAGTTCAAGATCCCTAAAGGGAAACTCACATGGCCTTCTCCTCATTGAACCTGATATCCCTACGAACCACTATCATTCGACTGGTCGACATGTACACCTGATAGTTGTGGGGTGTACCAGTGTACCCCACAAAGATCCCCAACTTTGATGTTGGCTCAAGCTTCTTCCATGCATCTTTGGTCATATGGAAATAAACCGATGACCCAAAAATCCTGAAGTGACCAACATCTAGCCTCTTACTGGAATAAGCCTCCTCTGGTGTGTTCATCTAAAGTATCTGATGTGGGCTACAATTCTGAACATAAATTGATGTGTTACATGCCTCATCCCACAAGTGTAGTGGTAGGTCTTGATCATGCAACATCGCCCTTGCTGCCCCTACTATGCTCATGTTCTTCCTCTCGGCAACCCCATTCTGTTGAGGGTTATGGGGTGTCGTCAACTCTCATTTAATCCCTTCTGCTACACAAAATTTCTCAAACTCATTGGAGACATACTCACCATTGTTATCACTCTGTAGAGCTTTAACCTTCTTGCCAGACTCTTTCTCTACCAATTCTTTGAACTCACAAAACTTTGTGAAAGTTTGATCCTTTTTCTGCATAAAAAATACCCAGTATTTACGAGAATAGTCATAAAAAAATATAACATAATACATGTGTTTGGCCATGGATGTTGTCGAGAATGGTCCACACACATCTGAATGGACTCTCTCCAGAATAAACTTTGCTCGATTGTCTCTATCTCTAATGGAAGACTGGGTGTATTTTCCCAAAGTACAACCCTTACATGTATCAACTTGCTCAAGCGTACCTTTGGGAAGTCCGGTAGAGATTTGTTGCAATATCTTCATAGCCTCATGATGCAAGTGGCCCAATCGCCTATGCCACAACTCGCCGATGTATCAGCTCAACATATTTTCTCCTTTTGAACTCAAAGCAGAATAATCCTCTACCTCTATCTTATAGAGATTTTGAACTCGAATCCCTTTCTTCTTTACTTGACCCGTGGCTATGTGTTGAAGGAATGCATTCTTCAATAGTCCGAGTACATGGATAACATTCTTCAAGGTGAGTGGAGCTGCATGCTCCCTCTAAAAATTAATAGTGCCCACAACAGTAACACTATGCTTACCATCATCACCCATCTTAATATGCATCTTGAGATATTTCTCCTCCAGTTCACTAAATAACTCTTTTTTGCCAGTCATGTGGAATGAAGCTCCACTGTCTAAGTACCAAACACTTCCCATAATTGAAGACATCATGCATGCAATGAGGGAAAAGTCCAATTTGAATTGGGAGGCAAAATCCTCACTCCCGCTCCTCCTGAGGACTTCTCCTTGGACTTCTTCAATGGAAAATTTGTAGAAAAGTGACACATCTTATGACAATGAAAGCATTTAACTTTCGTCATGTCCTTCTTCTTACCTCCATGATAGTAATCCAATTTAGAATGAGAAATTTTATCTTTCCCCTTCCTTGCCTTAATTGCTAAGGCACAGTTCTCTTCATCATCAATCTTTGATGAAGAGCCATCCCTGGTGTTCCTCTTGATCTCATCCTGCATCAAATCCGACCATAGTCATTCCCAATCTGGCAGCTTCTCCTAACCATTGATAGGGTCCTAATAACTATGCGAACTCTTTGGGAATCCAAGAAGAGTAATACTCACCATATCCTCCTTGACAACCATGATTCCAACACTGCCAAGTTCATCCTGACATTGAGTGAACTTGGTCAAGTACTTTGGAATCATCTCGCCTTTCTCCATATTGATTTTATGAAGTTTATCCTTAAGTGCCAACTTCCTTTGATCATTACTATTCTGATACAATTCTGTCAATGTTTTCCACATAGCATGCGGGGTTTCCTTTCCATGGAGACTCGAGAAAATATGATCTCTAACTCCCTCAAGGATTATCCGCCTTATCTTCGCCACACACTTCTTCCACTCGGCCAAGTTTTGTGCATCAGTAGCTGTTTGCTTAGGAATTGCTTGTTCAACAAATTCCTTCAAGCCATTGTCCTCTAACACAACCTCCATCCCGTCCCTCCAGTCTATGAAATTTGAGCTACCTTCTAAGGCATACTCAAGCTTCAACCCATGGAATGCCATCTGTCGATCCTGAAGTATGTATTGCAAATTCAACTTTCACCTATAACCCGGAGACTCAAACTTTGAAATCTCCTCTATGGAGTTGATTTTAAATCAGCGATATCTCCCTCATCCGAACTCCAATTCAACTGCTTTTTTTGAATTTGGGTATATTTTCCCAAGGAATCCAAATTTGCAATTTGTATCTAAAAATCATGCACAAAAATTCTCAGATCTTCTTTGCAAAATCTCAACCCAAACAACAATCTTGCTCTGATACCATGTATAAAATCCTGTGGATTCACAAGCTAATGCAATCTGCTAAAACAAGAGATAAGAATCTACTTCTACTCTTTACAACGGAATCCCATAAACATCGAGAAAACAATAATCAACATAGGAAGAGAATCAAAGGCACATAACACAATAAATATCCAGGGAAAGCCACAACTCAAAACCCCACTAGCTGTTTTGTATTAATCCGGAAAATCAAGATGAAATTACAATGCTTATTCCCTCTAGAACAATCCCAGCACTCATGAAATTCAATATCCAACTCATAAGCAAGCTCAAGGTAAAATCTTATCCTCTTCACAAGCTCTCCAAGTCTCTATTCCAATGTGTAATTCCTATGAAGGATATTTTGTATTTAAAAGGGAAATAAAGCCTCTAAAAATAGTGTAATCCCTCAAGGATTGGTTCTTGAATGCATGCACTATCAGTGCAACTTAAAAAATCCTAAAAAAAAGAGTACATTGTTCCTGCACTCTACTCTCAATTGGGTCTTTTTTAGAATTGACATGCATGAGTTTCTAATGAGTAAATATTCAGTTAACTAGAGTAGCACTAGTGGAGTTCATTAATGTCACCACTGACTGTTAACTCATTATTAGTTCTCTCAGTTAGTTTGAGAACTAATTTTACTGAACTGACTCATGAAACTAAGTCTTCTATTTTACAACTCACAATTAAATCACACCAGACTCCTACAAAGTAGGGAGAACATATACATGACTTCCAAAAGACTTCCAACTCGAATTTCCTAAGTTAAGTAAGTTTAATAAACTTAATTTAACTATTTTAAGTTGCTATGAGAATAGAATTCGAATTTGATTCACAGTGGAATGGCCATGCACTAGGCGCAGTCAAAATTGCAAATCAAGCACAAACAAATTAGAAAACATCGAAAGCACAAGACTTCCAACAGACACCATGACTTAACCCCCATGTTTTCCTGGTGCTTCCAAGAATTCATGAGTGAAATCTCAGCCCAAGTCTTCTTCAAGATCTATGGTAGTCTCTTTTGCCATTTGATTCCCTGCATCATGCAACATTATCTCATGCTTTTATTCATGCCTTTACAAGATTAGAGCTTAGCCTCTCATCTCAAATATCAACCTTAAGATAACAACCTGTGAAATGGATATTCATGAATATAACACATATCCACATATTGTCGGTCAAAATTAAGGTTAAGAAAACTTTTGTTTACATGAAAAGCACTCATTCATTTGGAGTCGCGGTTTCCGAACATTGCCAAAGGAATTCTCACCCAATTCCTTTCTTTTACCTTTTTACCTTGCTGCAATTAAGTCTTATTATGTGCTATCACATTCACCCAAATGTTAGTTATATAAACAAATCAACTATTACCCTATCATGCTAATACCAAGCATGTTTTCCCTATAATTGTTCACACATGTCAGTGACAAGTTCCAAAGATCAAGACATCATGTCTAATAATTGAAATCAACCTTTACCAAGACTAACAACCATGTCATAGTCTGCAATCAACTCATCATGATTATTCATAGTGCTACAACTAGCACCCACTTGCACTTAAGTGCATATCAGCTATCTCAACACATATTTTGTTATTACAATTGTCTTCAAACAAGATGATTCCTTCATGCAATATTATAAGCACATACTCATGTAATACACTTAATCAAGCATCCAAACAACTTGTAAACATACCCCTTTACCATCCATAGTCCACACTAAGGTAGAAGGAGGCAAATACCATAATGGCCCGATCTCCAATGTCCAATTATGGAAATGTGATTTCCAAAGCTCTATTAAATTTAACCACACTTGCTACAACTTGTTGTTCATTTCTCATACATTTTTTATGAGATCAAATCAGAAACATTAGACTTATTCCACTTGTAACATACTAACTGAAAACATGCCACATAATCACGCAACTTTCCATGTCCTTACATGCAACTTTTCAAATTCCTTGCACGCAAGTCTTCAAATTATTTGCTTGTAAATAGGCATAGATCAGGTACAACCATATTATCATACTACAATATTATCTCATCCAAAAAATAACATTTTCTTCAAACAACTACTATACTATTACATTTGCATGCAAACATTTCTTCAAACACTTTACATGCAAACTAATATAACAAACTCTTTGCATACAAATAAGAATATGTCATCTCCAACAATATTATTACACAGTAATACTATCCCCAACCACAAACAACATACTCATTGGAGCATTTTATCAAATAATTTGTACGCAATGGATCATTGAACTATTTAAGTATTTTATCAAACACTTTGCATGCAAACTAATATGGGGAATGATTCAATGCGTATATCCTAAAATGCAGCAGTATAAGTTATGGAAACTGAATTGTATGATTAGTGGGAGTCTCCCTCATTATGGTTCAAGTCTAAACTTTTGAAATTTCATAAATGAAAAGTTATAACAAAAATACCAACACAATCCTATTTGGTGCACAATTCTAGGAGCATTTAGCAAGCTCGACTTCCACTGGTTATATAACCTAAAATGTAGAAACCCAATGTCTAAATTTTTTATCACAATATTAGTGGGATTTCCCCTCACAGTGGACAATGTTCTAGCTCTTGAGACTTCCCAGAAGTAAATTTATAATAGAAATTCCAGCGTGACCTATTTGAGGCCTGATTTTAGGAGCATTCAAAAGGCTCAACTTCCTATGCTCATTTCTCCTAAAATATTGCGACCCAATATTTGAAATTTCTATCACATGATCAATGGGATTTTCCTTAAATGTGGATAATTTTTTAGCTTCTGGAACCTAATAGAAGATATGTTATGGAAAAAATTCCAACATGGTATGTTTAAATATGCATTTAGGAAGGTCATCTTCCTCAGATTATAATTCCTAAAATGTTGTGAACCAATATCTAAAAATTTTACCAAATTATCAATCGTATTACCCTCAATCTGGACAACTTTTTAGCTTCTAAAACTCCACAAAAGAAAATCTATAACGAAAATGAAATTGTTTGTACTCACTGATCCCTCTGTTCTTTATTTCATCTATAATAGAGCCCATCCAATCCAATTTTTTGAACCTAGAAGCTCTGATACCCCTCTATAACACCCCACCCCACATTTACCTACTTTGACATACTTACCAGGGTAAACATGAGCTGAGAGTTACTATGCATGACCAAAATTCTAAGGTGCAGTTACAGAAATGGGGTCTAACATGACAACACATGCTATTCATTTTTACAAACACTTTGTGACTATAGTACCTGTAAGTCGTGGATGCATAATTTGGTCACTGTTTACATTAGTTTCATCATATGTTCATCAAGAAGGCTTTCTACCCTCGCAGACTTGCTACAACAAACACATATTAGCTTATGCATCCATATAAATAACCAAGAGCCTATCAAACCATGAATTAGATCTAAATCAAAGAGCACATTGTATAATAATAAATACACCATGCATGTAGCATATACTTAACCAACAATAAATCCATGACAAACCAACCATGTCAACAACAGTAAATTAGCAATTATGCTCATTAATAATCAATAAATAATAACACATATTAACGTGTGCAACTAACCAAGTTAGGGACTTCCACATACCACATAACCATAGATTGGGTTGAACCAAATATTTCATTCGACCAATCACCCCCATTTCATATTCCATGCATGAATGTGGGATATCATGGAATTAACCACGGAAAAACCAACCAGTGCTTCTAGAGGCCAAATCACCTCAACCCCCAACCACAGTGATTCCACCTCTACAATCCAGAAATCACTAACACCAACCAGATCGGTCTCTACCCAAGCTGTCTAGGGCTCCAAGAACAAGTAACTCAACCCACAACCTTCCAGGGCTCTAGAGTGTTTGTATAACCCGACTTTAGGGAATAGTAACTCAACCCACTAAAGTATCTAGAGCGTTTATCCCAACCTAGGCTCCAGGACTAGTTACTCATCCCAAGTTGTTCTTGGGCTTCCAGAGCATTTGTTCGGACCCAAAACCATAAGGAACATGATCACCAATAAAAAAAACAATAAGTTGAAAAACCCACAACACCATGGCTATCCATGAAATGACAAGGCAAGGATAAAACCACTATCAATCCAGGAAAATCTACATGCCAATGACAACACATAACTAGAAAATCACATGCATATACCATGCATCCAGAATCAATAAGGAAATCACACATGCAACCTATTACCTACAAAACAATCTGTTGAAAATGCAACAAGAAAATCTTGATTTAATTTACCCTTGAATTAAATTAGGAGAAAAATTGTAATTCCACATCACAAAACAACTTGTCTGAGTTAACGAAGTAAATTTGACTTAGTTGGCTCAGTTAATTCGAGTTGAGGGTCTAACTTGAGTCATGTAGGGTGTCTCCTACTTTATAGGAGCCTTGGTTGAGTTTATTTTGAGCTGTAATTAATTAATTATGTTTAACAAGTTAGTTAAACTAGTTCTAACTATTGGAGGAACTAGTAGGAGGTCTAACAGTGGGGTGTTGCTTCATCTGTTCAACTAGTTAACTGATAATTCAACCATAAATAACTCATGCATGTCATATCTGTGAGTTACCCAGTTGAGATTGGAGTTCAAGGATAGTGTACTATCAGTTGTATAATCATCCAAATTGTACATGTGGTGCATGCAGTTAGAGGAAGGCCTATCAGATTGTGCAATTCTAATTGAGGAATTTCCCTAATTAATAAGGGTTGATTCCCAAGGAAACAACACAAGTAAATAGGGACTTTAGCAAGCATAAAATGGTTAAGTATTGGCCAAGGCTTGTCTAGGAAGTGGTGAGATAGATAGAGATAGTGCAGAGGTTGCTCAGGATTGAGAAAAGCATTGTAATCTTCTCATAATTTATGACTAATGCAATATACAGATAGCATGGGTTTTTTAGTTGTGGCTTTCCCTAGGAAATCATTGTGTAATGTGTTGATTGAATTATTTCTCTTGTATGATTCATGATTTGCAAATCGATTAATTGTTTCCACTGGTGAGTAGAGTAGGTTCAAGTCTTTTATTTTAGAAAATTACATAAGCAATTTGAATATACAAGGAATTTATACATGGAATTAGAGCTAAAATCACAATAGAAGAGAAGAATATGAGTTTGTCTTTGCAGGTGAAATCAAATTTGTAGGATCATTCTTTAGAGCCAACAAGATGTCGTTCTATAGATTGAGACTTGAATGTGCCCTTGAGGGGGGTTTGAATTATATTGCTTGGAAGGACAAGATGGAGGCACTGTTGGAAGACAACAGGTTGAAGGAATTCATAGAAAATGATATTCCTAAGCCTCCAAAAAACGATGCTCAAGATCTGGCTGAGTGGAAGAAATGTGTGGTAAAGGCGAGGAGGATCATACTAGAAGGAGTTCGAGATCATATTGTCTCAAACCTCCATGAGAAGGATACACCATATGCAATGTAGAAAGCCTTTATAGACTTGTTTCAAAAAAATAGTGACCCTAGGAAGTTGGAACTAAAGAACAAGCTTCGAAAGATCAAAATGGAGAAGGGCGACACAATACCATAGTACTTGAGAAAGTTCACTCAATGTCGGGATGAGCTTGCGAGCATTAATATTACATTTTCTGAAGATGATCTGGTTAGCCTAGGACTTATAGGCCTTCTTAAGAGCTGGCACAGCTACCAAGATTCGGTAAATGGGGGGAGCATCTACCAAAGTGGGAGCATTTGTGGTCTGACTTGGTGCAAGAAGAGATAAGGCGAAACACCAGATATGGAAGCTCATCCAAGCATGATGATGAGGAGAATTGTGTATTGGATGGAAAGAAAAAGAAAAAGAAAGGGAAATGGAATAAATCCCAATCCAAAGGAGATTCCAGTCAGGGCAACAAGAATAAGGACTTGTCGAAGATTAAACGTTTTCACTGTCATGATCTGGGACACTATGCCATGAAGTGTTCACACAGGAAGGCTGACAAGAAGCCCTCGGGAGGAGTGGAAGGTGAAGCTCTTGCTTCACAATTTAAGTTGGATTTCACCCTCATTTCATTCATAGTGTCATTAGTGATGGGTATTGTGTGGTATCTGGATAGCGGAGCCTCATTCCATATGACCGATAACAAAGAATTTTTTGGTGACTTGGAGGAGAAGGACCTCTAGATGCACATCTAGATGGGAGATGATGGAAATTATAGCGCAACCGACATCGGTACTATTACATATCAGGGGGAGTCTGGTTCTCCTATCACATTAAAAGATGCCATGTATGTTATGGGTATGAATAAGAATTTAGTTTCAATTGCTATGTTGGAATACAATGGCTAGGATGCGATATTCAGAAAAGGAAAGGATTTCCTTCATCATGTATCCACAGGACAAGTGAAGCAGATCAAGGTTTGGGTGAAGAACCTCTACAAATTGGATGTATAATATTGTGTTGCTTTGAGCACAAAAGCAGAGAAGGTGGAAAGCTGAGACATTGGTGAATTATGTCATAGGAGACTTGGCCATTTGCACCATGGAGCCTTGAAGATCATGCAATAGATTTCTATAGTACTTCCCAAGGGTTCACTAGAGCAGCGAGATACATGCAAAGGGTGTACATTGGGGAAGTATACCAAATCCACCTTCCATGATAAGGACAGTCGAGCATAAGTGATCCTTGAAAGAGTTCACTCAGATGTGTGTGGATTGTTCCTGACAACCTCCATGACCAAGCACATGTATTATGTGATATTTGTAAATGATTTCTCACGTAAGTGCGAGATTTTCTTCATGCAAAAGAAAGATCAGACATTCTCTAAATTTTGTGAATTTAAAGCACTTGTTGGGAAAGACACTAGCAAGAAAGTGAAGGCTCTCAAGCGCGATAACGATGGAGAATGTGTTTCAAATGAATTCAATAACTTATGTGCATTAGAAGGCATTCGATCGGAGTTAATAACACCCCATAACCCACAATAGAATGAGGTACTTAGAGGAAGAACAAAAGTATAGTGGGAGTTGCACGATCAATGTTACATGAGTAGGACCTATCGTTGTACTTGTGGGCTAAAGCATGCAACACAACGACATATGTGAAAAACAAGTCCTTACAGATTCTCAAGATGAGTACACCAGAAGAAGCTTTTTGAGGGAAGAAACTACATGTGTCACACTTCGAGATCTTTGGTTCATCAATTTAATGTCATGTTAACAAGGATGCAAGGAAAAAGCTAGAGTCGACAGCTAAGTTGGGAATATTTTTGGGGTACACTGATAAACCTCACAACTATCGAGTGTACCTACCATCTCACATGACAGTTATTCGTAGAGATGTGAAGTTCAATGAAGAGAAGGCCATGAGATGTTCCCTTGAGAGGGAGTTTCAGTTACATGTAGATGAGGAGCTTTTAGATCCAAAAGAATAACCTCAAGATGATGTGGAGCAACCACATGCATAGGATCAGAGAGTGGAAGCACCTACTCATGCACAAACATCTAGAGATTGAAGGAAGTGCATTAGAGAAGCTAACAGATTGATGCATGATGCTAGAGAGAATGTGGGAGCACCCACTCATGCAAAGACATCCAGAGATGGAAGGAAGCGCACTAGAGAAGCTCATAGATTGATGCATGATGCTAGAGAGAATGTGGGAGCACCCACATCACAACACAGGAAGAGGATGTCATTATATCAGTACACTTGCTACATATCTCTAATGAGCGGGAGTTAGAGATTAAGCCATCCTCATTTGAGGAAACAGTGCAACAACTAGTGTGGGTTGATGCCATGGTAGAGGAGTGTGACTCCATTATCAGGAACAATGCTTAGGAAGTTGTTCCAAGGCCCGAGGACAAGTCAATGGTAGGTTCCAGGTGGATCTACAAGGTGAAGCAAGCAGCAGATGGGAGTGTCGAGAAACACAAGGCAAAATTTGTGGCCAAGGGGTTCTTTCAGGTCAAGGGAATTGATTACGAGGAGACATTTGCTCTAGTAGAAAGGTACTCTTTAATCAAATCTATTCTAGCACTTTCAACATAGATGTGATGGAAGATACATTAGATGGATGTGAAGACAACTTTCCTCAACTGAGTTATTGAGGAAGAGGTGTACATTAAGCAACAAGAAGGATTTGAGACCTTCAATGGAGAGTCACATGTGTGCAGACTCAAGCGAGCACTGTATGGATTGAAACAAGCACCTTTTTCTTTGTACACCAGGATCAACAATTATTTCACCAGGTTGGGCTTCACCAAAAGTGAAGTAGATGCAAACCTTAACCATATTGTGGTTGAAGGTAAATTATTGATTATAGTATTATATGTCAATGATTAATTCTAAGAGGTGATGAGAAGCTAGTCAAATCTTGCAAAGAGGATCTTGTAAGAGAATTCGATATGAAGGACCTGGGGCTCATGCATTATTTCCTTGGTATGGAAGTATGGCAAGGAGATGGGGAACTATTTGTCTCTTAGGGAAAGTATGCCAATGAGATACTAAAGAAGTTCCACATGGGGAGCAACAAACCCATGGAGACTCCTCTAGTAGGGAATTAGAGGAAGGAAGATGCAATTTCAGGTGAAGTAGTGGAGGCTACTATTGATATGCAACTTGCTAGTTCAATTATGTACTTGGTGAACACATGAAGATACATGTGTTTTGTAGTTAACCAGATTAGCAAAGCAATGGTTAAGCCGACCAAAATCTATTGGAAGGCAGCTAAACATGTGTTGAGATACCTTAGAGGCACCACTTAGTTTGGTGTTTGGTATAGACAGACAAAAGGAGTGAACCTGCAAAACTTCACAGATGTAGATTGGGTAGGGAGTCCATCAGAAAGGAAGAGCACATCAGAGGGAATCTTCAGTATTGGGTCAGTAACAGTTTTTCGGTACAATGGGAAGCAACGATTAATTCCACTCATCTTAGGAGAAGTAGAGTACATGGCTGCTAGTCAAGCAACTTGTGAGGCCATCTGGATGAAGAAGATCCTTGTTGGGTTATTTGGTCAGCAGATGGATCCTACAGTGACTTACTGTGACAATTATAGTTGTATCAAACTATCTGAGAATCTAGTTTTTCATGATTGGTCCAAGCATATCGACATCCAGTATCACCATCTCAGAGATTGTGTGCATAGGAGAATCATGTTTCTGGAGTAAATTCCTATAGAGGAACATGATGCATACATCTTGACTAAAGCACTTTCAAGAGGAAAATTCGAGTTCCATAGAGGAAAGAATGGGGTATTTGATAATCCCTTTCTTGTTGAGAGGAAGTGTTGAAAATGTAACAAGAAAATCCCGATTTAATTTTCCCTTGAATTAAATTAGGAGAAAAATTGTAATTCCACATCACATGACAACCTTTACGAGTTAACTAAGTTAATTTGACTTAGTTGGCTCAGTTAATTCAAGTTGCGGTCTAATTTGAGTCATGTAGAATGTCTCCTTTTTTATAGGATCCCTAGCTGAGTTTATTTTGAGTTGTAATTAATTAATTTAGTTTAATCGAGTTACAGTCAATTAAACTAGTTCCAACACAGTTAAACTAGTTCTGACTATTGGAGGAACTAGTGGGAGGTCTAACATGGGGTGTTGCTTCATGTGTTCAAACAATTAACTAATAATTCAACAATAAATAAATCATGCATGTCAGATCTGAGAGTTACCCAGTTGAGATTGGAGTTCAAGACCAATGTACTATCAGTTGTATAACCATCCAAATTGTAGAGGTTGTGCATACAGTCAAAGGAAGGCCTATGAGGATTGCACAATTCCAATTGAGGAATTTCCCTAATTAATAGGGTCTAATTCCCAAGGAAACAACACAAGGATAAGGACTTAGGCAAGTAGAAAATTGGTTAATTATTGGCCAAGACTTGTCTAGCAAGGTGTGAGATAGATAGCGATACTGCAGATGTTTCTCGCGCTTGAGAAAAGCATTGTAATATTCTCATATTTTATTATTAATGAAATATACAAATAACAGGGGCTTTTTAGCCGTGGCTTTCCCTAGGAAATCATTGTGTACTATTTTGATTGAATTATTTCTCTTTTATGCTTCATGATTTCTCAATCGATTAATTGTTTCCATTGATGAGTAGAGTAGTTTCAAGTCTTTTGTTTTAGCAAATTACATAAGCAATTTGAATCTACAAGGAATTTCTACATAATCCAACCGTAGTTGATGATCCAATTGTTCCCTTGTTCTTTCCTGCTTTGCTTTTCCTTATTTCTCCAAATCCAAGTGAATACTAGTGTGCTCCAAGCATGCTCCAAGAATTCTATGTGTGCAAGAGTGTGAGAAAATGAGAGAATTAAAGGAGAGCCCCAAAACTAAACTGGCAAAAGACTGTGAACTAATCCTCATAAGCGTTTTTATCATTAAGGCCTCTATTTTCTTCATTTTTCCTTCATTTTCCCTCTAATTTTCTTAGCATGCAAATCTTTGTCTCTTCGCCTTCCTTTAATCCTATTTTCCTTTATTTTCATAAATAAATGCCAATTATGGCCACTTTTCCTTTGCCAATTTCCTTAGCCATAAATAAACCAAAAGTGACATCCACTAGGATGTTTTTCCCACCATTCAACTTGGAATATGTGTCCCATGACCTTTGTTTTATTATTTTTACATGGAAAATCAACCAGGGGTTGTTACCATCCATCACATTGGGATGGATTAGTCCCACATGTGTCTTAAAGGAATCTATTGTAAAAATAGGGGCACATACGTCTTAAAAGAAACTATTATAAAAATATTGGCAAAGGAATCCTATCATTCCTCTAAAATCATCATTTCCCTAAAAAGAATGACAAGTTTTTCCATTAATTTGAATTTTCAGAAGCAACTGAACTAATTTATCCACCATTCACTTTACTTTTGGAATTTGTTGAAGGCAAAGGCAGTGACACTATGTGCAAGTGCACTTAGTTAATTTAATAATGAACCCAATCTTGATTAATTATTCACCCATATAAAATGCAACACATGCATGAATGGTAGCTTTGTGATTGTTTGGCCACATCAGATAGAATACTCCAGTCAACCACATAATATATCAACAAATTCCTTACATTGGAATTAAATTATTAAATCAAAGATGAAATCAATTACAAAATAATATATGGGTCCTTTCATGTCTAACGAGTGGTTTAATATATGGGTCCTTTCATGTCTAACGAGTGGCTTACTGACATATGAACTCTTTCTGTCTCATTTTCTCTGTAATTTGTATCTTTATTCATACTATGTTGTTTGATTATACAACATTTGATGTACTCGTCATTCATTTGGTCTGACAATGAGACCAAAGCAGTAATTACATTATCTGTAAAGAAGTCACAGAGAATAGAAGTTTTAAGAATCATTATAAAGCAATAACTTCAAGGTGAATGAAGACATGGGAAAGGATAAAATATGGGTGATAATACCCACATACCATTGATATTAGGGTATGTAACACCCTCCTCCCACATCTACCCAAGTAATTGGCCAACCGAGGTAAACATGTTACGAGAGGCTACTATGATTGGATTCAACCTCCTATGTGACCTTAAGGAAGTGGAATCGACGGAAACATAACATACAAACCTTCCACATTAGCTATAGGACTCCTAGGAACCATCCCAGCCACTCAGGTAGCTAGTCCCTGGGTCCCACTGAAGTTTTTGACCACTTGACTTCTGGACGCTCCCATGCCATAGGTCTACTAGCATCTATGAGGCTCTAAACATTCTCATCACAAGGCATGCCAACGTTCAAGGACTATTTTTCTCAATTTTGTGCCAGCGTCCCCGAGATTTGAGCCACTTTTTCAGGCCCAAAGCCCAGGTCACTGCCCAAAATTGAATGACACCTTCAAAACAATAAGATAACAGGGAAACAATGATGCAAAAGTAAATACTTGAACAGGCCCTTAATTGGACCCCTACTAGCCATGACAAACATTTCTTCAAAGATATCACAAATATGTAATCTACAAGTGTAAACAACAAATTTAAGCTAGGGATATCATACTTATTTCAGAATCGCTAAGAACCATTTCTCTCTCATACCATTTGTTGCATTATCATCTATTAGGTCATAGATACATTGTTCATTCATTTACAAGTAAAAACATAATGAGAGCCATCCATAACCACTGTTATAAAACACATACATAAGAAACATAATAGCAACATAAATACTAATGAAAGTACAACCATATGATCCACATATAAACCAATTTAATACTCTTAGAAATACAAGGAGAAATAACCTCATATTGATGATGAAAAATCCAAACCTGGGATGGGACTACCACGTTCCACCCAACCATAGAATGGTTGAGCCAAATCTCTGTTCAGCCAATCACCCCCGTGCCATATTCCAAGCATGAATGTGGAACTCAAACCAAAAGAACAAACTAGGGCATCCCGAGGCTATACCACCTCACCCTCATCAATAGAAACCAGGATTTATCGTAATCCATCTCGGATCACTAGGCCAACACAATGAACATGTAATAATAGGCCTTACCATCATATCCACCATATCACTAGGCTAAAAAAGCATAGATGCCATCGGATTTTTCCACCTATACCATGAGGAATTTTCTTGTCTCCTAGCCTCTTAGGCTTTACCATAATCCATAGTCCGATCCAAGGTTTGCTATGCCCTAAACCAAGACACTACACTCTAGGATTTACTATATATCCTACCATTCATCGACAAGGATTCTTAGGCCTAATCAAGGGCAACCACCTCTAGGCTTTACTGTATATCCCGCATTCACCATCAAGGATTCCTAGGCCCACTGAGGTAACACAATCCTGGCTTTATCGCAACCCATAGTCTGGCCCAGGGGTCACTAGGCCAGTGGCTTTACTGTGATCCATAGTCTAGTTCAAGGACCAATAGGCCATGTGCTTTATTATTCGGAGATCCACCTCACTCAGCTTTAAATCCATCTGACAATCCAGCTCAAACGAAGCATGAGAACCCCATCACACCATGACTATCCAGAAATGGCAAGGCTAGGCTGAACACATTGTCACTCCTAGAAAAACCCATGCCATAACAACAAAAGAACCACATGAAATACCATGCATGGCAAATTTAGCAAGGAAAATACACATGTAAATCGATACATGCAAAGAATATTGTTGTAGTTGTTTGATCTTGCTCTTCCTTTCTTGATCTATGCTTCCTCTTGCCTTCTTTTCCTTTCTTGATCCAATTCCGAAGTGCTCCAAGAAAAATCTAAGTGTCCAAGAGTGAGAGAGAGAGAATAATGAGAGAACTCCAAAACTTTACTAACAAAAGGTTACCAACTGATCCTCGGAAGCCTTTTTATCATTTAGGCCTCTATTTTCTTCGTTTTCCATTATTTTCCTTCATTTTCCTTCTCACATGCAACTTGTGACCTTTCACCTTCCTTTTCTCCCAATTTCCATTATTTTCATAAATAAATGTGCCAAAAATGTCATTTTTCCTTTCCAAATCCTTATCCATTTCCTTAGCTATTAATAACCAAATGAACACACACACTAGGATATTTTACCCAACATTCAACTTGGAATAAGTATCCCATCAACCATGGTTATTATTTTTGCCTTTATTAACTTTTATTACATGGAATTTTCCCCACGGTTGTTACAGGGTACATGAGAAGACCACAGATAGAGACCTCAAATGTATGCAAGGATACAGGGAGTTGGGATTGTGCAAATGAATCATGATGTGATGTGACGTTAATGAAATCATGAATGATGATACTTGTTAATGTGGTTTTGGGTACCAAACATTAAATCTTCTACAACTGGATGGAAAACGTTAAGTTTCATACAATAAATCATGCTAGACCATATATATATATATATATACACACACACACACACACACATGAGAAGACCATAGGCAGAGACCTCAAACATATGCAAGATTGCAGGGGTTTGAGATTGTGCAAATGAATCATGATGTGATGTGAGGTTAATGAAATCATGAATGATGATACTTGTTAATGTGGATTTGGGTACAAACATTAAATCTTCTACAACTTGATGGAAAACATTAAGTCTCATACAATAAACCATGCTAGACCATATATTAGATCACTATATAGAAAGTATGATTATTGAAAGAAGAGAGGAGGTGGTAGATCGAGAAAACAAATCTCATTATGATGTTTTGGATATATATATATATATATATATCCAAAACATTATTGTGAGCTTTGTTGTCTCAATCTGCCACCTCTGTTCTTCTTTTAATAATCGTACTTTTTCATAAGAATAATATGGATCACAAATTAATACCCCAATTTGGTGCTAGTACACTTGACACAGGGTGGTGGAGTGCATTGAATACCCAATGACCCATTCAACAACTCCATGCGTGCTTTCGACTCTTGCTTCTCCTCGATTATCCTCATGTTCTCTTTCCCTATACACTACATCTAATTTTTCTACTTTCATTTGAACTGCAAGTTTGCAACCCATTATCCATAATGGATGCAACCATCATCCACAGAGGGAAAGTTATTGTTTAAGGTCTAATGCTAGAATTTTGTTGGCATTTAATCAACATTAGAAGCAAAGGTAGGGCCAGTTGATCTAGTTTTTAAATATGTTGATTGAGATCGAGAAGGAAACCTAATAGCATAGGAGGCAGGACTAGTACAAATTTCAATATCATCACCAATAACATTTGTCTAGTTTATGTCCATTTGGATAGATGAGGTGTCGAGGCAAGAGATTTGGCTTAATCCAATGAGTCGATTAGTCCTTGAGGACTCAGTCCCTTTTCGAAGCCTTCTCACTACTCCTCCATAACATCGGTATTTAGTTGGAAGGTATTCTTTGTTATCCTCCTACTAAGAAAATTTTGTCTACCTCAATTTTTCATTGTCAGGTTTAGCTTGGGTTGTAAATGCCATTGTGAGGAATGATTTAATTTATTTCATATGTTGGAAAATATTCACATGCTTTGTTGTTGACATTTACTTTTTCCAAGTAACATGTATTATGCATCTTCTTTGGCTTCTAATGAATATATAGAATACATGTAACTTATCTATTATTCCATGAATTATTTGGTGGGAGGACGAATTTATGACTTTCAGAGAAAAATGTTTGCTAATTTACCAAGTTTTATTGAGACTTTGTAGTGTTTCAATATAGTCACTCGTTAAATTAATAAGATTTAAAAGGACACTTTCATTTTGGCAAATTTATTTATTTATTTATTTTTATGTGAAGGGTTTATTTAATACACACTTGTCAATACAAGTGCAATTTTTTTCATAACCTTTCATCTTTGAAGGGTTACATGAATATATGCCCTTCCAAATAAAACTAAGACTAGGCTTTCAAATTTGAAGGCTTCTTCCAAAATTTAAAGGTTATAGTATTCATTAAAAAAAAAAAAAAAAAACTTATAGAAGTTGTAATGAGATATTCTAATTGCCATATCATAATTTAACATTCAAATTACCATTATCGATACACATAGTCTAACTAATAAATGAAATGACTTTTTTTTGGACACCTTTTCTAGTCAATTTTGCTTAAAAATCGGTAAATAATCTTAAGAATTATATGCTTAAGTTGTTTAACCAACAAAGTTCCAAAACCCTAAATTTTTTAAAGTGTTGAATCTATCTATGCATTCAAAAATACATTTTAAACAACAAAAACATAATCTTGCTAAAAATAGTAATATCAAATTTCAGTCACAAAACTATTTTATCTTTTCATTAAACTATATCTTATCTACAAACACTATTTCTTGATTTTATATATATATAATTAATTTATATAATTTTAATTATATATATAAAAATATTATCTAAAATTATTAGAATTTATTTTTTTAATTTTAAATTACAAATTTAGTATTATCTTTATTCATTTTAAACTTACATTTATACCCAAAAAGTCATTACGATATCATATTAAATATTATAAATTATCATTATTTTAAAAAATCATCATTTATAAACAATCATCATTTCATAAAACAATAGTTTATTTTTAAAATAAATTATTTTGTAATAAAAGGAAATATTAAATTATTTTTAATTTAAATTAATTAGTTATCCACATTCACACTTTCAATTTCCATTAGTACCCATTTGCTCTATAATGCAACCTAAATATTTTCAAAACCTCATTTTGGTTCCTATGGTCTTTAAGCCATCTAGCAACTTTCTTTTAATTCAATAAATTTCTAAAACATTTACTTAGTATAGCATTTCTAAAACATTTACTTAGTATAGCTGGGATACATATCAGGTTTATTAAAAGTATTTTACTCCGTTTTTATTTCACAAATGTTTACTTGCTTTCTATTTCACAAATTCAATAAATTTCTAAAACATTTACTTAGTATAGCATTTCTAAAACATTTACTTAGTATAGCTGGGATACATATCAGGTTTATTAAAAGTATTTTACTCCGTTTTTATTTCACAAATGTTTACTTGCTTTCTATTTCACAAATTCAATAAAAAAAAAAAATTTTATTAAATATGTTTAAAATGAGAAGTACAAGTTTATAAAAATAAAGATAAAGTTGTAACAAGGGCTATATTGTAGTAGTAGGGGCTTAGCTTAAATAATAGCTTAATTAAACAAAAAATAACAAAGACAAAATCTCATCAGAAAAATAAAACATATGGTTGAAGCCATCACAAAAATAAAAATATGATTAACTAAAATACTTATATTTATGTGTACATGTTTATCTTTATTAATTATATAATGTTTATAATTAAATTTATTAAAATATCTTTTATATAGTAATAAGTCATTTTAAATTGAAATATTGTGAAGAAATTATAATTCATGAAAATAGAAATAATAGAAAATATCAAAAAGTAATGAAAAGAAAATAAAACTAAAACAAAAAAAATTATAACTAACAAAATGGAAGTTACTAAACAACCCATAATAAGACTTCAACTAATCACCTTACAAATAAATAAATTTAAATAATAATAAAAAATAACAAAAATTGAATTCCCAATGTTAAACTATGCATAAGCGTCATAATTTTTTGGTCAAAAAGAATAAGATAAAAAATTTAAATATTGCTTAAAAATCATAATAAGATTTTACTATCACGGAAGAAAATACTAATTATTTATAGATTTATCAAAGGTCAAAACAATTAATAAATTTGGATGATAGTATCTCAATGCAAGCATACCAGTTTTGAGTAGAACACTTATCCATATATTAGATTATAACATTATGTTAATTTTATAATTTTATAGAGATTTTTATGATTTGGAATGGATCATTATATTGTTTTCCATCCATCTCAATACTTTTAGAGTGGAAAAAGTGGAGGATTAAGCTCACAATACCATTTTTATCGACAGGACCTAGTTTGACAAATTGGGGTTTGAAACCTTTTGAGAGCAGTTTGAAACATTAAACAATATTTTTTGGGGGAAAAAATTTCCTCTTTAGCACCACGCCTTTCTTCTTTCTATTCTATAGATAGATACCTTTCCAATGACACAATAATTGCCTCAATCAGAGCTTGTATGCAAAAAATATGCCACTCAATAATTGACCTTGTTTTTACCACCATAATTTAGGAGGATGCCATGTCAACTCCCATTACTAATGGAAAAGGGGCTAGCCACATGATCATGATGAATAATACTCTAGAAGAGTTAATATTGCAATGCTAGTTAAGAGTTGAAGGAGTCAAACATAACCACTAGTAGGTTATCGGGTTGTGTTATAATCATGCCAATAGGAGAAAAAGGGGTTCCATTGTTTTCAAGTGCATTTTGTTCCATAGATAAGAAAAGTAGTATAGAGGGATAGGGAGAGAACACAAAGCGTATTTGTGCACTGTAGTAGCTCACATGCCATAGACCTTACTTTCTGGAATTTGCATCCACTTTCTATTCAGAGAAAGAGATTAAAGAAGCCTCACCTTCAAACTGGGTTTTCTCTCGAAAGGGTTTCTCAGGATATATCTTGTGTTAGTTGTTATTTGTGAATTCTTTTTCATTGTTCTTTATTTTCTACATAATTATAATTTGCATGCATACACAATAAACAATAATTAACAGATCCAAAAATATAAGGAAAATAAACCCTCATAATGTAGATTTCAAATATATTTTAGTAGGATTTTTGTGATGAATTTTCCAAAGGAATATCCACAATAGTTTATGGATCAACTATAGAATATTGACAATTGGCTAGCATTCCAATTTTTTCAATCTATAAGGCAATCAAATTTAAGGATCCTAAATTATTGAATGCCTACTTATGTTTATGCCAAAGAAAAGTAACTCTCAAATAAAATAAAAAGACATGCTATTATAATCCATGTTTGTTAGTGAGAGAGCCCACTTTCCCTCAGGAAATTAAAGATCAATAACATACTTTGGTATTGTTTCATGAGCTAATTTGATTGATTTAATCTAGTTACCATTGAAAATACCAACCAAATATACCTATTCCCCCTCTTAATATCCATGATTCCAATAAACTACACTACATCTATTGGAGGTCCATTTTGTTTCCATTTACAACAATTGCAACAAGATCCCAAGTTGCCCCAAAAAAATTGCATGTTAAGCACATTGGATGCAAATTGGTGATGAAACCTAATGCTTCTCACAGGATCACATATTAAATCCGATGAAAATAGCAATCACACAAGAAAGTGGGTGAACAAGCTTGGTAGTGCATGTAAAAAATATCTAGTTATTCCTCATAATTTGATAGAAAACTCCCATAGAAAAGGAGCTTGTACTGCAAGTAAATAGATTTGGCCTCCCTTATAGGGAAATTAACTACCACAAAATATTTTGATGACATATAGCGTTAGTAGTTTGAGAATTAATGCCCCAGATTTCCTACACATGTTCAAATTGTAAATTTAGCACAATTATTATGCCTTATCCATCAAAAAATAAAGGGTGAAGAAGAATAAACCATAAGGTATTAATTGGTGAGTAGTGTACATCAAACTATGTCTGTATACAAAATCCAACATGAATATGCTTTGTAAATTTGGTGCATTACATGCCAAGAGAATAAATATAGAAAAATTCCCCTTTAGATTGATTAAGTGCATTTATGTTTTCATAATTAGGAAAACTCCTATGTCTTAAGTCAACTCCTTCCATTGGTAAATAAAGCAACAATTTTATCAAATGTTTGAGTAGACATTACTTTAATCAATGAGTTTATGTGTACTTATGAACCAACTCCTCCATCATTAATGAAACTTGAAAGAGATTTCCATCCTTTTGGTTGAAGCAACATTGAGGAGTATGAGACAAATCTAGTGTTTCCATTTTACTCCACTCTTATTTGGAGACCTAATTCCAACATGTTTTTATCTCCTCTAATAATTGGGAATCTACCACAATTATATGTTGTGTTTGAATATTTGTTAGAGGAGATCATTGATTTGGAAAAGGAAATATAGGTCTGTCGAAAAATAATTTCACTAACTATAGGCTTGATTGTAACACACTATTCACATGATCCATAAATTAGGTCCCAACACAAATCCAAAAAAAATATAAAAAATTCGTGGTGAACCACACCTTCTCCAAGCTCTATGCTACAATCCTTCATATGAACCTATCTAGAGAACTTGAGAGGGGACTCCTTAGAGCTACCAGACAAGAAAATTTTTGTTCAACAGATGAGACCATTGATCACATCTTGATGTTATTGGCCACCAATTGAGGAGGTGGGACATTGCTTTTTGAAAGTTCGTGTCACTTTCTATACTTACGGAAAGCTTTCTAGTATGTTCCTTGCGAGGCCTTCTCCCAAAGACTTAGAAGCATTAGTATTTTCAAGATACTCCTGATCACTGTTAGGATCCTATAATCTAGGAATCAAATTCTGTTTGCATCTTACTATTCATCTAGGAGGTCTGCCACACTCTGCTATGAATTTACTGCGAAATTGATTGCTTTTGTCATCATTTTCAAAAGTTGTTTATGACCAAATGGAGCTGAATTTTGGAAAACTGAAAGAGGTGTTTTCCAAGAATGGGCCAAATAAAAAAATATCCTTTAGTTTATGCATAAATGTCATATTTACAACCTATTTTTCAGGTTTTGGCATTTCTGGTTTTAGTTATGATGTTTGGATACATATTGTGAGGAGATGGAGAAGCATTTTCGGAAACGGAGAGAGGTTTCTCTCAAGGATACTCTCATATACAAAAACCTCTCTCATTTTTGAAAAATATGTCCAGATTCAAGATATATGAGCTCATCTTTGAATCCAATGTTTTCAAAAATTCGGTGCCTTCTGTTACGCAAACATATCAGTCAACTCTATTTTGGAAATTTTCGAAATTAGAGCTTCTAGAAGTCATTTTAGTTGTTGGATAAGTGCTGATAAGTTAAAATCATGCATATTTTGAGTTGTTAAACAAAAATGCGTTGTTTGGTTGATGTTTCCAAATTATATTATTCTTCATATAACAATTTTTGCTTTTTTTGCATAACAAGTAAAGATGCATTGCATCTGGACCATTCTACTTTTGTAAAGTGAATTTGAATTCCTCATTGTATATAACGATGTAAATACATTGAAAAGAAGATGGTTGGTCATATTGGAGAGGAAAGAACACTATGCATGTTGTATTTTTTATTTATATTTATTTATTTTATTTATTTTTATTTTTATTTTTATTTTTATTTTTATTTATTTTATTTTATTTTATTTTTATTTTTATTTTATTTTTTATTTTTATTTTTATTTTTATTTTTATTTTTATTTTTTTTTTATTTTTATTTTTTATTTTTTATTTTTTATTTTATTTATTTTATTATTTTTTTATTTTATTTTATTTTATTTTATTTTATTTATTTTTATATTTTATTTTTATTTTATTTTTTATTTTTTATTTATTTATTTATTTTTTTTATTTTATTTATTTATTTATTTATTTATTTATTTATTTATTTTTTTTATTTTTATTTTTTTTATTTTTTTTTTTTGTTTTAATTAAATTGGTGGATCAGAAGTACCTGGTTAAATCTCTTCAGAGATTCATGTGATTCAACTCTCTTATGTGAGTGTTTCCTATTTTTTGTGTGTTATATTTATTCCTATGATGTTTAAATGAAAATAATTGTTTTAGAATTCATCTATTTAATGGTGCTTTGTTGCAGTCATTTAGACATTCCATATGTTTTTTCTGCCATAATCATTTTAAGATTCATCCATTATTTAATGCCTTGAGATGGTTATCTACTTTATTTATTCTTCTCACATTTGCAATTATTAATTGGCGTAAGGAAGTGTTTCTATCTTTCCTCTGAACATATTTGCTCAATTCCTCGAGCATCCACCATGTCATTGATCTCAATTCTCTACTAACTCCATGCCTAATGGATTTCTCTCTGCCCTGCCACCACACCTATAAACTCTGTTATTTGTCAAATATCTATCCATTTTTCTTCATTGAAACCATTATTTAGTGACTAAATTGAAAGAGAGAGCCCTTTCTGGGGTTGTAAGGGCTAGTTTCTAATTCTGCAAGTGGTTTTTGGTTACCTTTGGGTTTCCTTCCTACAACCAAAAGAAATTACAGAGTGCTAACAATCACCATTATGCACTTGAGTTAATTCTTGGTTATCTTGGCTTTGCACATGGGATGTTCGATCTTATTACAAATATTATTGGTGTCAAGTAGGGGTGTCCTTTGTCCCACACCCTTATTGGTATATGCACAAAGGAGCTTGAGTTCTTTCTACAATATCATATCTAGGACAATGATGGGTGCCACCTCCACTAGGTGTTCATTTCTATCTTGCTTTTCATTGATGATGTCATACTCTTTGTGTAATATTTAAGGTGGCTATAAAGACAATTATATATAGTATTAAATTGGTTAATGAAGGTTCTATTAGACAATCATTTCCTTTTTAGAGGAGAAGAAATTTATATCATCAACACTTTTACTTATTTGGGGATACAATTCTTGAACCCTCACTTTAATATTTGATATGTTCTTCAACCTCATGTCAACAAAGGTTATGGATCCTTAGTTTCTCTTAAGAGACAACATTCCCACCATTGTTTTCAGGACATTCGGTCCAAGATGTCTCTTGTGTATTACATTATCTGGCCCACAACTCTTTATGGTTCAAATTTTGAAAAATGCAGCAAGAAATTCTCAATTTGATTTTGCCTTGATTAAATTGAGAAAATTCGAATTTCCATATCAAAAGACAACTTGGATGACGTTAAGTTGTGTGACGTAGCTTGTTTCAACTAGTTTACTCATTAACTTCGACTTGGAGGAGTTAGAGTGACGTTCTCCATGTGTGATTGCTAATTTGTAGCAATCAAGGTTAGTTATTTGAGGTTGTTTTTAGTTAAACTAGTTCAAGGTGTCGAAGGCTTTCTGATGTTTGCCTCCCCACTGAAACACCTTGTTCAATCTTGTCAAAGCATGTAAAGGTGTTGCAATTAAGGAAAAGTTATCAATAAACTTTCTCCAATATTGTGCTGCCCCTAGGAAGCTTCTAACTTCAATACCAGATTTGGGTTTAGGTCGGTTTACAATGAATGCAACCTTAGAGGGATCTATCTTCAATTCACCACCCCCTACTATATGACCCAATAAGTCAAAAATGTTTTACCAAATTCACATTTTGAGAGTTTAACATAAAGTTTTTCTCTTTTTAAAACATCTAGAGTCTGCTTGACATGCTTTAAATGTTCTTCCCATGTTTTACTAAATATCAGAATGTCATCCAAATATACAATTACAAAATCATCAATAAACGGTCTGAGTACGTCATTCATTACTCTCATGAAAGTAGCAGGAGCATTAGTTAAGCCAAAAGGCATAACCAACCACTCATACAATCCCTGCTTTGTTTTGAAAGTAGTCTTCCATGCATCTTGCTCTGCAACTCTGACCTGATGATAGCCACTATGCAAGTCCAACATGGAAAAATAAATAGCTTCTTTCAACTGATCTAGTAGATCATCTATGCGAGGAAGGGGATAACGATTTTTGATCGTTATCTTATTTAGTGCTTGGTAATCAATGCACATTCTCCATAAGCCATCTTTCTTTCTCACCAAGACAATTGGAGACCCACATGGTGATGTGCTAGGTCTTATAAAACCTTTCTCGAGTAGCTCTTGTACCTGCTTCTTGATTTCTGCATTCTCTAAAGCGGACAACCTGTACATTCTGATGTTAGGCAATGGAGCATATTGCTGCAAATTAATATCATGTACTATTTCCTTTTGGGGTGGTAGACTTTTAGGTTCTTGGAATAGTATATCATATTCTAAAACAAATTTTCTAAATCAAATTGATGTTTAGCATTAAAACCCTCAAATATTTTGGTTTTATCAGGTTTCTTTTCCTTTACAACCATCAGTAAAAATTGCTTGCATGAATTTACAATTCTTTTCATATGCCCTGAGTTTATGAGAGTATAATTATTTTTGAGTTTGTGAGCTCTTACAATATATTCGATTCCATCTTTAACAAGTTGATACTTGTTTTCTACTCTATAGAAAATTGCCTTTCTATCATACAAGTAAGGACTTCCTAAAACAATTCCACATATATCCAAAGGAAATATATCTAACTCAATCTCATCTACAAATATTGACCCAAAAGAAAACCTAAGTTTGCATTGTCTAGTCACTTGTAGTTGTGCTTTATCACATAACGAACCTAATGGATATGGCTTCTTGTGAAGTGTAGTCAGTGATCCCAACTTCTTTACAATTACTTCAGAAATTAAATTTACTTGTGAGCCACTATCAAACAAAGTATCAATCTTTTGATGCTTGGAAATAACTGGAATTTGAAAAAGCTCATGTCTTTTCCTCTCATTTTCTTCATTATCAGTAGATTGTGCGGAATTACTAGTAGATGATTTAGAATTTTTACCTTTTATACCTGTGGTTGCAATGGTTGTTTCATCTCCTGAGTCTAACCCCAAATCTCTTTGAATAGCTATAGCAGTCTTCTTCTTTTTGCGATCAAACTTGTTAGGTCGTAGCTTCGGATGCAAAATCCAGTAGTGTTCATCATCATGCCCATCCTTTTTACAGTGAGTGCATGAAGACTTTGTCTTTTGTACAACATTGGCCTTCCTCTCTTTCCATTTCTGTTTTCTCTTCTCCTTGTTCTTGCTTGCAGTGGGTTTGGATGATACCCCAACTTCTGTGACCACATTCTTGCCTCTAGCCTCTAAATGGGTAGCTTGAATAGAGACCTGATCTATGCTAGTAAGGTTAAACATGAGAATGGTATGTCTTAAATAACTGTGTAGACCACCTATATACTCAATAGAATTTTAGGTGAGTCTAAAGAAATGCCTAGAATCAATGCTCTTTTTCTAAATTCTTGAGTATAACCTTGTACACTTTTCCCTTTCAATTGTCGAAGAGTTTGCCAACTCATCATGGCTTGTTGCATATAAGCTAGTGGATAGAATTGATTTTTAATTACAGAAACAAATTCACTCCAAACAGATAGAATTTTACCATGCTTCTTTATGTAAGCATGTGTTTGACCTTCCCACCATACCAAGGCAGTTCCTCCAAGGCATAGGCTGGCCAGCTGAGTCTTAATTCTGTCTGAGTCAATATTCTTCACCCTACAATACATATCAATATGTCTAATCCAATTATCCAACTTCTCTGCATTCAACTCTCCATCATAGATAGGAAAATCAAATTTAACATCTAATTTAATCAAAGATGTCCTCTTCTTATTTTCAGGGCTATTAGGAGGTGTGAGGAAGTTTTCTTCTTTGCCTTTAGAGTGGTCATGGAGGAGAGATTTTTCTTCTCCTTTATCTTTGGAGTGTGAGGAATCTTCATCTCTACCTTTCTTAAACTCCCTATACATTTCCTCTACCATGGACCTCATGGCCAGGAAACTATCTATGAACTGGGGGTATGATCCCAAGGGACTTTCTTCTGACATTTTCTTCTTAGGATAGACTCTTCCAATTTTTGGGTTAGCTTCAATCAACTCTTCTTCCCCTAATTTAAGCTTTGACCTAGTTAGCAATTCAACAACAAAATCTAGCACAAGCTTGTCTAACCTTAACAACCTAGAGCTCTAATCCCACTTGATCTGAAATCACTAATGAATTATCTCAGAGAATTAATGAAGGTATTATAGACTCATGTGCTGGGGTGTGCCTATGTTATTTTATGCAACAAAATGATAAGATTGCGAAATACACAAACGTTGAAGCAATAAGAGAAAGATAATAAGCAAACACATAAACACAAGAAGTTTAATAAGGAGTTCACCCAATCCTCATGGGCTATGTCTCTTGGTCCAGCCTTCAGTGGTGGCCTTTCTATAGTGTCTTAAAAAGTAGAGTTTTTACAATAGTGAGCTCAATTTGAGTCTCACTCAATAGATGATGATCAGTAGGATTGTACTTGGATTCCCTAAGACTCTGGAGTACACAAACTCCTCTTACTGGATATCAACCTCAACTAGTCACAGTGGTATGAGTCCAATCTAAGACTCGATACCTGACAAGTTTACTCAAAGGAGTTAGCTTGAACCTATCAAGCCTTCTCTGGATTTCATAGACTCTCAAACTCTCTCTGTCTCTGTTTGGCTCGATACTGCCTTTGCTCTACAGGTCAGCTCGACTTCTTCTCTGTTCTCTATAATTCACTTCTCTCTGGCCTCTCGGCTTTATGCTTCCTCTCTGTCTGTCTTACTCTCTGTTAGTTTGTGGCTTAAAGCCAATCCGCTTCCTAACTATTCATTTCCACTTCCCAGCTATCTGGATCTCCTACCTTTGTCCGTTTGAATTCCCCTGCTCTGCGTTATCAACAATTTGTAACGCTTCACAGAGAGGTGGCCACCCATTTCCTCATGAATTGAGTGTCAGTTCTCTTTGAACGGTCACTATTTTCGTTGCTTCAAGATTGCCTGCGAAACTGATTCCTCTTCCAACTCATTGGTCATGTCGAATCTCAAACCTTATCCGCCTCAACCTATTTCCCCATCGAATCCAGTCATCCATCGGATTGTTCCTCTACCGTTGATCTAGAGCCTCCAGATCCTATGGTCTCCGTCCATATCGATCGGGTAAGTAACATGCCATTTACCCATCCGATGTGAGCGGTTTTCTCTCTCATCCACTGGACACATGTCACCCAGTGTATGGCATCGGGTAGGACTCGGTCAAACCCGCTTACTACTTGAAGCCCTTCTAATATCCTACCGGTTTTCGTGTGGGGCCAACCTTCTGATGGAATCGGCGATTTTTGTACGGTTTTATGCTTTTCTTAGGACCGAGCGCTTAGAGGTTTTCCTTCACTGAGGGGGACGCCCTGTGATACACGATTAGCACTAATTGCATATCAGAAACTACCCTTGTTTTTGGATTTGACCTCCCATTTGTCAATTTGTGCCAGCGTGTGGTTACCATGGGCCAATGATCTGCGCGCTTTGACCGAGGGTCCTTGTTGCTCCATGTTGATCACAAATTGCCATTGTTTAGAGGTTATTTTTGATAAGCTCAACATACATAAGACTTTGAAACTTTGGCATGGGTTTTACAGAGTTAAGGAAACTTTAAGAGTGTTTAAGGATCCGATTTAGATCAACGGAAGTGTTGGATCTTCTTCGTACGGAAGAAAGATGAGGCATTATCCAAGTTTGTAGAACTCAAGGCATTGGCTGATAAAGAAACAAGAAATAAGGTTAAGGCTCTTACAAGTGATAATGGAGGTGAGTACGTGTTGAATGAATTTAAAAATTTATATGCAAAAGAAGGCATTCGACGAGACTTGACAACACCCCACAACCCACAACAAAATGGGGGTGGTTGAGAGAATGAATCATAGCATTATGGGAGTAGCGAGGGTGATGTTGCATGATCAAGGCCTACCTCATTATTTGTGGGCCGATGCATGCAACACAACAGTCTATTTGTATAATTGGAGTTCTCATCGAATTCTAGGCATGATTACATCGGAGGAGGCTTTCTAGGGGAGAAAGTTGGATGTGTCTCACTTCAAGATTTTTGGAGCCTTTTTTTACTACCATGTCTCCAAATAATCAAGGAAGAAGCTAGAGTCGACAAAAAAATTGGGGGTATTTTTGGATTATAAAAAAACTCCCCATAAGTACCGTGTGTACTTTCCATCCCTCAGAACGATAGTTGTTTGAAGGGATGTCAAATTTGATGAAGATAAAGGGATGCAGTGCCTTCTTGAGAGGGAGCTTCAGATCCCACCAGAAGAGGGTATTTTTAGCTCCAAAGGAGGAGCCTCGGGAAGTTGTGGAGCAACCACAAATTGAGGAGCAGAGAGTGGAGACAACCAATCAAGTAGAACCATCCAGAGAAGGCAAGAAAAGGACCAGTCTAGTTGAGAGACTTGTGCAGGATGTGAGGGAGAATGTGGGTGCTTCTTTAAATCAGTGCAGGTAGTTAAGGTCACCAAATCAGTATGCTGACTACATGGCTCTAATGACTGATCTTGTAGAGACTAATCCATCCTCTTTCAAGGAAGCAATAGATAAAATTGTATGGTTTGATGAAATGGTGGAAGAATACGAATCCATTGTAAAGAATAGTGTTTGGGAAGTGGTCCCAAGACCAACAAATAAATCAGTTGTGGGTCTGGTATGGATCTTCAAGGTAAAGCATGTAACAAATGGAAGCATAAAAAAGTACAAGGCCATATTTATGGAAAATGGGTACTCTCAAGTTGAGGGGATTGCCTATGAGGAGACCTTTGCTCCTGTAGCAAGGTACTCATCCATTAGATCAATTCTTTATTTTGCTGCATAGATGGGGTGGAAGATCCACTAAATAGATGTAAAAACAACATTCCTCAATGGAATTATTGAGGAGGAGGTGTATATTGAGAAACCAGAAGGATTCAAGACTTTTGATAGGGACTCTCATGTATGCAGACTCAAGCAAGTGTTGTATGGTCTCAAGAAACCACCTCGTGCTTGGTACACTAGGATCAATAGTTATCTCACTGGTTTAGGCTTCACCAAAAGTGAAGTAGATGCAAACCTCTATCACATTTTGGTAGAAGGTAAATAGTTCATTATTGTATTATATGTTAATGATTTGATTTTATATGGTGACAAGCAGCTGATCATATTTTGCAAGGAGGACCTTGCAAGAGAGTTTTAAGTGAAGGACCTAGGTCTCAAGCACTACTTCCTTGGATTGTAAGTATGGCAAGGCGATGGGGAATTATTTGTCTCTTAGGGAAAGTATGCCAACGAGATACTTTAGAGGTTCTGCATGGACAATTGCAAACCCATGGAGACACCTCTAACAACCAACTAGAGGAAAGAGGATGCCACTTTAGGTGAGGAAGTGGATGCTACTATTTAACAGAAGTGGGTGGGTTCACTAATGTATCTTGTGAACACATGACTAGATATGTGCTATGCAGTCAACCAACTGAGCCAAGCTATGGTTAGTCCAACCAAATTGTTTTGCAATGCAGCTAAGCATGTTCTCGGCACCTCAAAGGCACTACCTAGTTTGGACTACGGTAAAAACAGAAAAAGGGAGTGAAGCTATGTGACTTCACAAATGCATATTGGGTGGGGATTCCATCAGATGAAAAGAGAACATTAGGTGGAATTTTCAGTGTTGGGTCCACAACAATTTCTTGGTATAGCAGGAAGCAAAGATCGATGGCACTCAGCGCAGCATAAGCCTAATACATGGCTACGAGTCAAGCAAAATGTGAGGCGATCTGGATGAGAAAGATACTTGTTGGATTATTTGGTCAGATGATGGATCCAACTGTGATCTAATGTGATAATCAATGTTGCATAAAGCTCTCTGAAAATCATGTTTTTGATGATCAATCCAAGCATATAGATATCTAATATCACCATTTACGGGATTGTGTGCAGAGGTAGATAATGTTGGTGTAGTAGACACAAGAACAAGATGTTGACATTTTGACAAAGGCTTTGTAAAGAGGGAAGTTCAAGTTCCATAAGTGTAGGGTAAGGGTGGTTGATAATCCCTTTGTTGTTGAGAGGAAGTGTTGAAAAATGCAGCAAGAAATTCTCAATTTGGTTTTGCTTTGATTAAATTGAGAAAATTCAAATTTCCACATCATCAGACAACTTGGATGATGTTAAATTGTGTGAAATGGCTTGTGTCACCTAGTTTACTCAGTAAATTTGAGTTGGAGGAGTTAGAGTTTAGTTCTGCACATGTGATTGCTAATTTGTAGCAATCAAGGTCAGTTATTTCAAGTTGTTTTCAGTTAAACTTGTTCCAACTGTTGGAGGAACTAGTGGAGGGTCAAGTTGTGTAGCGAGACTTCAATAAAACTCAATAAGCATCCAACAAACTGATCAATCAACTTAAAATATCTAGTGCATGCAGAGAATTCGAGTTACCTAGTTGAGGTGGATATTCCAAGGCAGTGTAACATGAGTTATAGACTAGTCTTGAGTGTACATGTGTTGCATGCAGTCATATGATCAACCTAAGGATTTGCACAATTTAATTTTAGGAATTTCTTAAATAATAGGGGTTAATTCCTCAAGGAACAAAGCAAGGAAATAGGAGCTCAAGTAGAGGAAAAATTTGACTTAGTCCCGGTCAGAGGCCTTCAATGAGTAGAGAGATAACTTATGCACTTGTAGGGTGTGCTCAATTGAGCAAAGAAATTTTAATACATATCTATTCATTTGATTAATGCAAGAAGGCATTGGGGGTTTTTAGTGGATTTATTTCCCTAGATAAAAATACTTCGCATGTGTGTTATTTCTTCTTGCATGTCTGAGATTTTTATTCTAAATTGTGAATTAATATCTGTAAAGCAGTGGAGTTGATCCAAGTGGATATTGGTGGCCACCCGCTAATTCGACTTGGATCCCCTCTAAGTGCTTCGTGCAGTTTTTTTCAGTTTCCTTAATTATAGCACAATTTACTATTTTTAGCAGTTTTTCGGGTCCTAAACTTCCGGAGCCATTTTGAGGCCCTAAACGACGTTTTTTGGGACTAAAAATCGTCTTTTCCGTCGTAGTCCTCGGAGAGATCTTTCCAACGGGCTATCATGCGCGTCAAACGGAGATAAGACGACCAATTCGCGACCCCGGGAAGTTGATGTACCAACTTACCCAAAAACGGGGCCCACAATTTGGCGTTTCATCTTCCAGAGTTAGGTTTTGGAATGTGAAGGGTTTTTCCATTGTTTCTCAACAATAAATAGGCCTTCGAGCCTCATTGTAACACAGTTCAGAGGCATGTAGCCACACATCTCTTGTCAGAGATAAGCTACCATCGCCCTAGCTGGTTTATCTCTATTTCCGGTTGTAAGCATATTTCAGTATTTTCCATTAATGAAATGAAGTATTATTTCCGCTGCATCTTTGTGTATATGGTTATCTCTGTATTTTATTGCGTTCCTGTTTAAATCTGGATCACAACATCACAGATAGTGAGTGGGCTGAGATGGATGAACGAGCGATTAGTGCTATTCGACTGTGTCTAGCTGATGATGTCCTGTTTAATATTGTGTCAGAGACAACATCTGCTGGTTTGTGGACGAAACTGGAGAAACTGTACATGACCAAATCCTGAACCAATAGGATTCTCCTGAAGCGACAGTTGTATGGTTTGCGAATGAAGGAAGGTACATCGATTGCTGATCATTTAAATGCTTTTAATACTCTTCTTGTGAAATTACGAAGTATAGAAGTAAAAATACCATCCAAGGATAAAGCTATTACTTTATTGTGCTCGTTGCCCGAGTCATGGGATCATTTTGTTACTTCTATAAGTCTTAGTTCATCAGAAACTATTGAGTTTGATGATGTAGTTGCATCCTTATTATCGAAAGAAACAAGGAGGAAGTCGCATTCCGAAACCTCTACATCAGAAGCTATGATGGTTAGAGGTCGTTCGAAAGAAAGACGCCCCAGGAAGCCGAGTGACTCACGTTCAAAGTCAAAAGGGAAGAAGAGTAAGCTAAAGTGCTGGTTTTGTGGCAAATCAGGGCATTTAAAGAAGGACTGTTGGAAGCGACAACAACAAACTTCAAAAGTAGAGTCTTCGACAGAGAAGAAGGAGGCAAATACGACAGATACAGGTTCGACATCTGGTTCAGGTATGAGTGATGAAGTATTATCAGTTAATGTGTCAAATCATGGTCAACATTGATTGTTAGATGTTAGATTCCGGTGCATCAAACCACATGTGTATCCATAAAGAATGGTTTAAGGAATATAAATCAATTAATGATGGAGTAGTGTACATGGGTAATGATGTAACATGTAATATTGTTGGGATTGGGAGCGTACAACTACAAATGTTTGATGGGACAACTAGAATATTAACTGATGTGAGGCATGTACCAAATTTAAGAAAAACTTTGATTTCATTAGGAGCACTTGATTCAAATGGATATAAAACTGTAATTCAAGGTGGAGTAATGAAAATTTACAAAGGCATCTTACTAGTTATGAAAGCTAAGAAAGTAGGAAATCTATTTCAGTTAGAAGGAGTTACAGGGTCAGCTTTTGTGTCTACTGTGTCTGCACATGACAGTAACTCCATTCACTTATGGCATCAAAGATTGGGGCATATGAGTGAGAGAGGGTTGAAAATTCTGGCTGATCGCAAGT
>APFE031665213.1:60657-92224 GCA_000404065.3 Pinus taeda
CCAACGGGCTATCATGCACGTCAAACGGAGATAAGACGACCAATTCGCGACCCCGGGAAGTTGATGTACCAACTTACCCAAAAACGGGGCCCACAATTTGGCGTTTCATCTTCCAGGGTTAGGTTTTGGAATGTGAAGGGTTTTTCCATTGTTTCTCAACAATAAATAGGCCTTCGAGCCTCATTGTAACACAGTTCAGAGGCATGTAGCCACACATCTCTTCTCAGAGATAAGCTACCATCGCCCTAGCTGGTTTATTTCTATTTCCGGTTGTAAGCATATTTCAGTATTTTCCATTAATGAAATGAAGTATTATTTCCGCTGCATCTTTGTGTATATGGTTATCTCTGTATTTTATTGCGTTCCTGTTTAAATCTGGATCAGGAGTAGGTTTGTGTTTTGTGATTTTGATCAAAAATTCATGAGGAGTTGCAAATATACAACCTAATTTCTACATGGTATCAGAGTTGGATTCATATTAGAGTAGGAAATTTGAATTTGTTTCTTAGAGGTTTGGATTTGAAGATCAATATAGCAGGATTTCTTCAGAGCTGAGAAGATGGCCTTCAATGGACTAAGGCTAGAGTATTCCTTGGAAGGAACCTAAAGTTTTGTTGCATGGAAGGACCACATGGAGGAAATATTGGATGACAATGGATTGCTTGAATATGTCAAGAAAAATATTCCAAGACCACTAGCAGCTGATATCCATGACCTTGCACAGTGGAAGAAAGATGTAACCAAGGCGAGGATAATAATATTGGAGGGAGTAAGAGATCATATTGTCTCAAATCTCCATGGAAAATAAATTATGTTTGCGATGTGGAAATTACTAACATAATTGTTCAAGAATAGTAGCGACCATAAGAAGCTGGAGCTCAAGGATAAACTTTGAAGTATCGATGTAAAAGAATGAAACTATACTGTAGTATCTGAGTAGGTTCACACAATGTTGTGATGAACTAGGTGAGGTCGGTGTGACTGTCCCTGAAGATGAATTGGTAAGCCTATCCCTTCTGGGCCTTCCCAAGAGATGGCATAGCTATCAAGATTCAAAGAACGTGAGGGAGAAACTACCGAATTGGGAGCGCTTATGGTCCGATTTGGTACAAAAGGAAATAAGGAGGAATACCAAAGATTCATCCAAGGGTGAGGCTGAAGAAAAAATTGCATTGCTTGGAAAGGAAAAGAAGGAAAAAGGGAAGAAATCCCAATCCAAACCAGAATCTAGTCAAGGGAGCAAGAAGAGAGACTTGTCAAAAATTAAATGCTTCCATTGCCATGAATTCAAACTATGCCATGAAGTTTCCACACAAGAATACAAGAAATAAGACCTCAGTAGGAGAAGCAGGTGAAGCTTTGGCTTCATAGTTTGAGCTTGACTTTACCATCATTGCATGCATGACCAACACAGTGATGGGGAACATGTGGTACTTCAACTCATGTGCATCATTCCACATGATAGGGTGTAGAGACTTTTCCAGTAACTTGGAAGAAAAATATTTGCAAATGCAAATTGAGTTGGGGGATGAAGGAAGGTATAACGTGACTGAGATTGGTACAATCACATTTTAGAGGGAGTTGGGCTTCCCCCTCAGGCTAATGGATGTCATGTTTGTTCTGGGCCTAAAGAAAAATCTCATCTTTATTGCAGTTTTGGAAGACCATGGTTATGATGTGATCTTTAGCAAAGGAAAGGCATTCCTGAGACACATATCCATTGGATAGGTGAAGTAGATCGAGGTTCGTGTGAAGAACTTGTACAGGCTAGATGTGGAGGATTGTGTTGCATTGAGAAAAAAGGCAGAGAAGGTGCAGAGTCGCAATGTCGGTGAACTTTGGCATATAATACTTGGTCATTTGCATCATAGTGCTTTGAAGATCATGTAACAAATAACCACATGCCTCCCTAAAGGATCACTTGAGCAACATGATGCATGAAAAGGATGTACTTTAGGGAAGTACACAAAATCCACATTCCATGATCGGGACACAAAATCACATGCAGTTGGAAAGGATCCACTCTGATGTCCGTGGACCTTTCTTGACAACTTCCACTACCAGGCACATATATTTTGTCATTTTTATTGATGAATTCTCATGAAAGTGTTGGATCTTCTTCATGCAGAAGAAATATGAGACATTCTCTAAGTTCGTATAATTCAAGGCATTGGCTGTGAAAGAAATGGGCAATAAGGTGAAGGTTCTCACGAGTGATAATGGAGGTGAGTACATGTCGAATGAATTTAATTTTTTTTGTGTAAAAGAAGGCATTCAATGAGAGTTGACAACACCCAAAAACCCACACCAAAATGGGGTGGATGAGAGAAAAAACCGTAGCATTGTGGGAGCAATGAGGGCAATGTTCCATGATCAAGGCCTAGCTCTGCATTTGTGGGTTGAGGCATACAACACAATAATCTATTTGTAGAACCAGAGTCCTCATCTAATTATGGGCATGATTACACAGAAGGAGGATTTCTTGGGGAGAAAGCACATGGGTCACACTTCAGGATTTTTGGAGCCTTTGCTTACTGCCATATCTCCAAAGAATTAAGGAAGAAGCTAGAGCCGACATCAAAATTGGGGGTATTTGTGGGTGTTGGGCATGGAATCCCCCCAAGGCATGTTTTGGGGCTTAAAGCCCAAGTTTTAACTAAATATTTTTGTAAAAGCTTCGTGAATTGTGGGCACATGGTGCGAAAGTATAATAGAGTCACAGGGTTGTCCACCCTAGTTTTTTTAATGTAATGTTAGCTGGATAGCCCTACCCATGTTCCACGGACCATGGGATTGTATAAGTAGAGCGAGGCTCTAAGTGTAGAAACTAACGAAAAACTAATAGAATAAAAGCATGAGAAGTCTAAGTGATTGAGTCGAAGTGTGAAGTGTGTATGTGGGTTGTAGAGCAGGAGAAGGCTCTGTAGCTAAGTGCGCAGAGGCCTATTAGTCTGCAGCTGAGTGTGCAGGGTAGGTCAAGTCTGTAACCATTGGAAGAATCAATAAAGAGAAGTTTTTCTATAATTCTATGTATATTTTCCTAGTTTAATGCATGATTGGATATGATTTGCAAGTATATTGTTTATTTACCGTGTATGAATGTTTTGGATTGCTAATTATAACTTAAGACATTCAAGTAGGCGAAGGTAATTAATTAACAATGGAAGATAAGTAAGATCTCGGGTAATAGTGCAGAGTGCGACACAACCCCTGGTTAGGGATGCACGAAGGCAGTGCATCAGGCAACAAGGAACGGGAAGTGTGCAAAGTGACTTGCGCGCAAGAACAAATAGAGGACGAGTCGTACCTCTCAAACTTCTCAAGGGTGCAGAAACCTGGTTCTAGCACCCTACCATAGTACTTTGAGTGAGAACTCAGTCCGCGCTCCGTGGAATTTTTCCGAAAGGGCCAATAGTACAGGGATTTGTTTGGCTAATTAAATGTGAACCTGGGTTAGGCCCCAACAAGCCAACAAATGAAACTGTTGCTGGGACTGGGATCTGCATAGAGATGTCTGATGTTGTATCATTGGAATATGACAAAGAAAGGAATTGAAGATTGGTTGGATGGAAAGATTCATGAGTTCGCGGCGCAGGAAAATAGGAATCCGCAACTATCAAAGGAAGAGTGGTTAGACTGCTATTTGTATACCGAGATCCGCAAAATTTTCTTTGCATCCTTCCCCACTGAATTGTACAAGTGGATCGCGAAGCTAGTAGATAACCAAGGAAGGTGTAAAGTCGACAAACTTATTGTGTGGACTCTAGAATTGGTGCACAGACTAGAAGCATCAAAAGATAAGATCGTGTGCGCTGTCGATCACTGGCTTGATCGAATCATAGGAGGATACATCACCGAATCTATAGTAGATACTTCAGTCAGCTATAGCGAGGCAGAACGATGCTTCCTCAAGGGACTGTGAGATAAGTAGATTAAATCTTTGAACACTTGGATTAAAATGCTATTGTGTGAAAAACGGGTCATGCAAATAAATTGATGTTCGGGGCTACCGAAGTCGAAGAATCTACAAAAACAAAGGTAGCATAGAACTAGAGAGTAGCCCCTTGATTTCACCTCTGCGAGGGGGCGAAGAAGAGCTCACGAAGGTCTCACCAAGAAGTGCGATCAATCTAATAAGGCAGAGAATTCCACGCATACCACCCCTTCCTACACCACCACCAGTTTCACCATCTTCACCCCCGTCTTCGCCCATACCACCTCCACCACCATTGCAAAGCAATATGGCAAGTGAGATAAAGCTACTAGTGTTCAAGGGAGTAGGGAATGAAGATCCGGACCAGTTTTGGTTCGTAATAAACATTGTATGGGAAGCACAGGGTGTCACAGGGCACAATATAAAGAAGGAAATGTTGGTTAGTGGCTCGCTGACCTGGTACATCAAGCATTCCAATGAAAATCCAAATGCGGGGATCGTGGATATCCAAGATGCGCTAAAAAAATAATTTAGCAGGCCAAAGTCAGAAGAACAGTCGATCATCATATTAAAGAAAATCGCAATGCTACTATGCGAAATCTCGTGGGAGTTGGATCAAAGACCGAAGTCCACAATTCACGAAGCTAACATGACATTAACAAATGGGCAACACCATGAATGGTTTGTGGCATTGTTAATGCCACATCTACAAAATGCATTGTTGCAACAAAGGCTAACCACTCGGGTTGAGGCTTTGGAGGTTGCAATGAGATTGCATGAGACTCCGATACAATATCCTAACCTGGGAGTTCAGTAGATTCACGCGAAGTTGAAAAGATTGTGCCTGGAGATGCAAAGTTTGAAGCAAGACAGGACAACCTGCCCAGAGGTGCACAATGAGGCATGGTGCGTAAAATGCAAGGGCCATGGGTACAACAAGGATCATTGCCTGGTGTTCGTGAATTACCTTGCGAGAGGAGGGCCAATGCCATTAAGGCCGGAGGCACAAGAAGGACCAAGCGCAACACCTGCATTATGGTGCATGATTTATCAAATAGGAGGAAAGCATGCTACTAATAACTACCATTTATTGTAGAAGTATACAAAGAATTCAAAATAGTTGTTCTGTAATTTCTGCAGGTCAGAAGGACATGAAGAGTGCACCTGTAGAAGTTATGAGCTGATGATGGATCGAACTCCTACCTATAGAGTTTAGGCTGAAACACGACCCCTCAATCAAAATGCAAGAATGGCGTGCATCGGATTTTAGGGGAGCGGATGAGTCTGAGGTGGAGGAGGACTAGGAAGAGGTCGTGGACAACTGATATGTTACAATTGCATCGAGCCAGGGCATTATGCCCGTGATTGTATGAATCCAACGTGATCATCATGCTTGTATTGTATGTTGTTTGACCATGAGATGGAGGATTCTCCCACACTGATAGCGAGGCTGCGCGATAAAGGAGCACTCCAACCTCCCCTAACTCATAACATGCAAATGATGAGGTATGAACCACGTGAGGAAGACTTAATGTAAATATCATGCTCTGGAGTGGAATTACGACAGGAGATGATAAAGGCAAGAAACCTCAAGAAAGTACCTGGGTTCGCAAGGCTTTAACGAAGGAACCTGAATTTGATTTATAGTGCACTAAGGAGACCTTCGTGGAAGCTAAGAGGAGCTTCACTGATGCCTCCACTTCAGGAAGTAAAGATAGACTGGAGCCGAAAATGGACCCATCGATGCTCACTACGTTCTTGGAGACATGCATGAAGCTTCTGTGTGACAACAAGGCCGTAAAGAGGCTACAAGAACTCATAACTAGATGCATTGGGACCATGCTAGGAGAACTACGCATAGTCCAAAAGCTCGAGAAGCACACAACGTGAACAGGAAGGGGAATGAGATTGACCGCGCCAATCAAGGAATATGAGATGGACTAAGTGATTCTGGATCTAGGATCAGACATGGACGTCTTGTCAAAGCAGACATGGGAGCACATGGGCAGGCCTGAATTGCAATAGTCTCCTATCCAAATGCGGATGGCAAATCAGAAAAACATCCTACCTATGGGGAGATTGTGGGGAATCACAGTAGATATCGAAGGAGCAAGCACGCTAGCAGATTTCGAAGTAATAGAGGTTGTTGATGACAACAATCCTTACTCTGTGCTAATGGGAATAGATTGGGCCACTGACATGAATGGAGTGATAAATCTAAAGAAGCGCAAGATGAACTTTGAGAAAAAGCCACTACATGTAGTGGTACCCTTAGACCCTGCAGAAGGATCATGCTACACAAAGCAGTGCGCGACTACGATAGCAATGAAAATCTGGACTGCATCTACAAGATAACCACGCATGAGCAAGATTGGGTAAATCCAACAGCGGATGGCTGAATCTCTTGGGAGCGCGAAAACTCCTGCACATCAGATATTGATGAGGAGATAGAACGATGGCAGAACCGATTACACGAGGTAACCATGCTCAACTGTAACATGATGACGAGATTGCTACGCTGTGTAGCAACAGAGGTAAGATATCTGCCTATGTATGACGGGTCAAGCGAGGTGGATGACTTCCTGAAAGAATTTGAAGGAGAAGTACTGGAAAAACAACGCTTCGACGCTCTAAAATAGGTATTGTGAGCTACACCCGCAATATGGTGGCGTACGCACCAACGAAGTTTTAAGGACTGGTGCGAATGTAGAAGGATGATGCGCATGCGGTTTGGGAAGCCTCTGATGTGATTAACAGACAAAGTTGTTGAATGAACAACCCACGCACCCACCTATCTATGTGGATACAGGTAGATGGTGCAAAACCTGTACGAATGCACACCATTCTCATGGTAGAGGACACGATCAGCAAGCAGGTGCGGGTAAGGCAATGGCGTGAATGAACCCTCCAGTTGGGACCACGAAGTATGGAGAGACCAAGGGCGCAGAAGAATATCCACAAAGAAGCTTTTAATAAAGTACGTGAAACACTGAACAAGGTCCACAATGTGAAGTGGACTGATTGGGACCTGTGCGTACCAGTGGTTCTTTGGGCTTATAGGACCGCAGGAAAAAACCTGACCCTGCAAGCACCACTAAGGCCAGAGTATGAAGCAATCGCAGTAAGCCCTATAATACTTGGAGAGCTTAGACCACACATGATAGCACCGACAAATACGACAGTTCGTGGAACCTTGGAAGCAGAAGTCCAACAAGGAAATTTTAGACTCAAAGAACTTGAAGAAGAAAGGGTACGATTAAGGAAGAAAAGCGCTCTCATGGACACGGAAGTCAAGAAGCTGGAGGACGAGATAAAAGAAGAGTTTCTCGGCAAAAAGACCAAGGTGATAAGGCAGGATGCATACGATCAGGATGACAGGTTTAAGGCCTATCGCCACGAATTGATCAGTCTGATGCCTTGGCTTGGACTGCACATTGCTAAGCATATTGACCAGGGTAGCGCATTGTAGATGGTAAAGTGCACGATGCTGACTGTAACAGTAAAAGTTAGGTATTCTCCAGGAAACATGATGGATAATAGGATCAAACTTCATACGGGTCGTGCAACCACCTGACTAGCCGAAGGAATTACAACCTTAGCGCTTCATGTAGTTGAGAGGAAGCACATGACTATAAACTATTATGCCCGGAAGCTACACGATGTTGGAGCTGCGCGCAAAAGCAAAGGGTCACAAGGTCCACGACCGCGCATGGGGGATTGCGCTGCCACGTGGGTTGTCTAGAAAGTGATCGTTGAAGTCAATATTCATGATGGGATGCTCGACTTGAGACCAAATGGAGTGGGTGGCAGGAATTTAAGACGCAATTTATGGGCAAGATTTGGGAAAATCTGCCACCAAGGGAGCATTAATGAACCAGATTTGGGGGGAACGATTGAATTCAAATTCAAAAAGTGCTATAAATTACAAAGGGCTGCCCAACAAACAATACTTGGTCATTTGTGAATTGAGCTATTGAGCAGAGCCTTGATTATTGTGTGCCGAGTGTTGATTGAGCCCTTGAGTTCGCGAGTGCTAGATTTCTAGATGGACACAATGGCAACAACTGAGGACGTTATGGGGATAATAGAATTGACCACCAAATAGGCTGCGTAGGCCCTAACTGTGGGTGATGCTCTGGAAGGTGCTAGGATTGAGGCAGAATTCTTAAAGTCGCCGCGCATGCCAAGACCCAAGAAGGAAAAACAAGCAATGGTTCCCGTACGTGTGTCCCCGCAGAACTTGCTGCGCACCAAGCTATCAATGGAAGAGAAGGGGAAAGTCGTCACCGTAGAGACTAATGAAGAAGAAGAAGACTTGGAGGATCTTATCATCGCAGAGGATGAGGATGAAGGCATGGAGGAGGAAACTTAGCCTGTGCACCCCTCGATAATGTTGCCCGCCTATGTTCCCCCATAGAAAGGAAAGGATAGAGTGCCCAAAGACCTTAACGAGACAAAGAGCTCGCTCTAGAGCCCACTCCTTCCAGACAATATTATTTTTGAGGGCACACACCTAGGACGAGTGCTGAGCTTAAAATTTGAAGGTTGGGACCTCGCTGACCATGAGAAGTTCCCTCACCTTGAGACCTCACACCTTATGAAGCCCAAGTAGAACACCATGACGAGGGTTACAAAATTAGAGCCACGAAAGTGGTTGCGCGGAGTGGAAAAGGCTGGGATACTGAACCTGCTCTGGGTGCCGCATTTTCATCGTGCCCCAATAACCATTTTCGTCATCAGGCATTTTCTCTGCCTAATGCATGATGGGTGTTTGTGGCTAGAGGAGCCCATCCCCATCATGACAGACTTGATTCACCACATTTCTCGGTTTCCGTGCAAAGGAGAGGACCCCGCGAACATCTTGGAGGGGAAGAGCAATGACTTGCCCATCGTGGAGGCCATGAAGAAAAAATACAAGCTAACAAAGAAGAAAAGGGGCTACGCCATATCTAGCATCAGTGATAAAGCAATGAAAGTGGCAACCCAAATACTGGCCAATAAGGTTATGCACAAGTGATGCACAAATGATGTACCTGCATAGGTGGTCACACTGGCTGAGCAGTGCATAGAGGGGGTCCAGTTTAACTGGTCTGAGTTCCTTTGCAAGGAGTTTTTATAGAATTGTCACGAAGCTCAGGAATAGGGCAAAACATTCCACTATGCATGGCTTCTGCTGTCCATAGTGCTCGTGGCAGGGGAATTACTGGAGGATAGTCAATTCCCCACGATTGACAAAGATTTGTCAGAGGCTGCGAAGTATGCTTTGCTCTAGGCCACAAAGGATGCCACTAGGATTCGAAACAGTAAAATATTTTGGGTGTTCATGGAGATTAACCTCAGAATGGGGATCAATCGCGAGCCGCTTTTATCGCCCACTGTCTACAACAACCTTCAGAGTTTTGTGGAATTTAATGTGGACATCCATAACATTTACATTAGAGTGCACAAGGTCCCAACCAAACAATGGAGGAAGCTACTCTTTGTAGCCACAAACGATGTCATCTTTAACGTCCTGGAGACATGGCCACTAGAGTGGCGCACTCTAGACATTGTGGATATATAGAATTCGGTGGAACAAAGGAATAAAGACGAGGCCAAGCTGCACATTGTACAGTTGGTAGAAAATAGAAGGAAGGAGGTAGTGGCAGCAGAAGTGCGGGCGGTGTGGACGCTGCATAGATAACAACTAAGCAGGAAAAGGCCACAACAGCAACAACAACACAGGAGGCAGCCGTGAAGGCATGCAAGGGCCAAACGTCACCTTTGCATGGGCAGGAATCAAAGGAAGAAGAGGGAGACACAAACCCATAAACTGCGTCAACACAGTTGAAGTGCTAACACCCAACCGAGCGGATAGGGTCGTGCAAGAAGGTCAAGGCATCGAAGTTGTCTATCGACCCGATCACCCTAACCGAGGGTGATCTGCACGAAATCGGCAAGATAGTGCACGATGTCACCTCTGAGGCCCTCCAAAATTTTATGGAGGAGAACCATATTTTGTTGGGGGCCCTCAGAGCACAGTTGCAAGAATTACAAGTGCGACCTCCTCAGGCTGGTACCCTTTCGACCAACCTCATAGTCAGAACAATGACATGAGAATAGATGTTGCGCACATGGATGACGAATACCATAGTGCTACGAGAAGGGGCACTAGTGACAACAAATGAGGTCGATAGGCCTACGGTTAGCATGCTGAAGGATCTCGGTATCAATATGGCTGCACTCCCGCGAGAGACCTTGTATGGTTTGTAAAATGGGTAACTACAGAGTTGCAAGCTAGGGAGAGCCGCACATTGAAAATCCTCAGTGAGCAGAAAATAAATATGGAACAATTGAGCTTGCATCACAATGAAGTGGTGTCGTAGAATCAACAGCTGGTATAGGTAATAGACGAAGCTTGCCAAAGCGTCCCAAAGCTGGTCATCCCAACAAACATACCAGTAGAGGCGCGCATCCACAGGTTAGCAGCAGGGGTGTGTGAGGCGTGAGAGGAAATGAAAAAGGTTCAGCTGGAGCTGAACCTTCAGATCGCCGAGCTGCAGTTAAAGGCACAACTGTCCACCCCTCCAAAAGTTAGAGAACAATGCGCTAGCACTATCACAGTGGGATTGGATGAAATTGGTAGTGCAATGCGATATTGCACCAACATGTTGGAAGAATCATTTGAGGTCCTCACAAATCTGCAAGAGGACCCCACCATCCATCGCTTAAAGACAGATGGGTGAGAAATCCAATAGCAGTATGATAGTGTTAAAGGAATTGCACAGACGGTGGCCATGACTCAGAGGCTCACGTGGATGCAACAGGCTAAAGCGCTGAAAGAGCAAGTGGATGTGGGATGACACAAGGAAGTAGTCCTGAAGGTGTGCATTCAGCCTTAAATCGATGAGGCCTTCACCATCGCAACAGAAATTGAAGGCAAGATCGCACACATGCAAGGGATGCATGCACTGATGCAGAGAAGCACTTCTAACACAGAGGTCTGAGAACAAGGCATGTAGCAGATCCATCAAGCAGCAGCTCAGTGCGCTACTAACCTTGCCGTAGTTTGAGAACAGTTGGAGGGACTCCACGTAAAGATCTGCACACCGACAGAGTGACTCGAGGGCGAGTCATGATGTTTGTGTTGAAGGCCTATCAGGCATGGAATCCCCCCAAGGCATGTTTTGGGGCTTGAAGCCCAAGTTTTTACAGAATATTTTTGTAAAAGCTCCGCGAATTGCGGGCGTGGGGCACGAAAGTATAATAGACTCATAAGGTTGTCCACCTTAGTTTTTGTAATGTAATGTCGACTGGATAGACCTACCCATGGTCCACAGGCCATGGGATTGTATAAATAGAGAGAGGCTCTAAGTGTAGAAACTAACGAAAAACTAATAGAAGAAAAGCATGAGAAGTCTAAGTGATTGAGTCAAAGTGTGAAGTGTGTCTGTGGGTTGTAGAGTAGGAGAAGGCTCCATACCTGAGTGCGCAGAGGCTTAGTAGTCCGCAACTGAGTGCACAGACCCCTGTAACCATTGAAAGAATCAATAAAGAGAAGTTTTACTATAATTATGTGTATATTTTCCTAGTTTAACACATGATTGGATATGATTTGTAAGTATACTATTTATTTACTACGTGATCATGTATGAATGTTTTGGATTGCTAGTTATAACTTAAGACATTCAAGTAGGCGAAGGTAATTAATTAACATTGGAAGATAAGTAAGATCTCAGGTAATAGCATAGAGTGCAACACAACCCTTGGTTAGGGATGCGTGAAGGCAGTACATTAGGGCGTGAGGAACGGGAAGTGTGCAAAGCGATCTACACGTAGGAACAAACTAGGACTAATCGTACCTCTCAGACATCTCAAGGGTGTGGAAACTTGGTTCTAGCACCCTCCCATACTACTTTAGGTGAGACTTGAGTTCGTGCTCCGCGGATTGTTGCCGAAAGGGCCAGTGGTACAAGGATTTGTTTGGCTAATTAAATCCGAACCTAGGTCAGGCCCCAACAAGACAACAGTGGGTTGCATAGAATCTCCCCACAAGTACCATGTGTACTTGCCATCCATCAGAATGGCAGTTGTTCAAAAGGATGTAAAATTTGATGAGGATAAAGTGATGCGGTGCCCTCTTGAGAGGGAGCTTTAGATCCCACCAGAAGATCATCTTTTAGCTCCAAAGGTGGAGCCTCGGGAAGTTTTGGAGCAACCACAAATTGATGAGCAAGGAGTCAAGATAGCCACTCATGCAGAACCATCTAAAGAAGGTAGGAAAATGACCGAGGAAGCTAAGAGAATTGTGTAGGATGCAAGGGAGAATGTGGGTGCTCCTTCAAATCAACACAGGCAAATAAGGTCACCAGCTCGGTACACTAGCAACATGGATTTAATGACTGAGATTGTAGAGACCGATCCATCCTATTTCGAGGAAGTAGTAGAGAAACCTGTATGAGTTGATGCAATGGTGGAAGAATATGAATCCATTTTAAAGAATAGTGTTTGGGAAGTGGTCCCAAGAGCAACGGATAAATCAGTTGTGAGTTCGAGATGGATCTTCAAGGTAAATCATGCAATAGATGGAAGAATAGAAAAGTACAAAGCCATATTTGTGGCCAAGGAGTACTCTCAAGTTAAGGGGATTGACTATGAGGAGACCTTTTCTCCTGTAGCGAGGTACTCATCCATTAGATCAATTCTTGCTTTGGCTACACAAATGGGGTGGAAGATCTGATAGATGAATGTAAAAACAACATTCCTCAATGGAGTTATTGAGGAAGAGGTGTATATCAAGCAACTAGAAGGGTTCATACTTTTATTATGGAGTCTCATGTGTGCAGACTCAAGTAAGTGTTGTACGGTCTCAAGTAAGCACCTTGTGCTTAGTACACCAAGATCGATAGTTATCTCACTAGTTTAGGCTTCACCTAAAGTGAAGTAGATGCAAAACTCTATCATATTTTGGAAAAAGGTAACTTGTTGATTATTGTATTATATGTTAATAATTTGATTTTAATTGGTGATGAGAAGATGATCAGATCTTGCAAGGAGGACCTTGAAAGAGATTTTGAAATGAAGGACATGGGTCTCATGAAATACTTAGTTGGATTGTAAGTGTCATCACGCAGGTTGTCCCTAAGCTCCTGAAGGGATGCGGCCGAGGTAACCACAAACCAATCTTTGGACAGTAGGTTCTAGCCCACCTGCAATCAGAGAGGGCTCTCTCTTTCAGATTTAGCTTTGTTGATGATGTTTTTAGGCTAGTTATAGGGTTTGGGGGTTTTGTTTGTTTTTGGGTGGAAGGAAGGCTTGGGTGAAGGGAAGATACTCTCAAGAAAAGAGGCAAGGCAAAGTGAGATAAGTTTCAAACCATTGGGCATGGAGTCATGGAGTGGGACTGCTGATGCGTTTTCTTGGTCACAAGAGGAATGAGGAGCAAGGTAACTGTTCGTGAAACAATATTCAAGCTGAATGGAGATGGATTGAGGGCTAAGGAATGAGAGGCAACAAAGAATCTCTCAATCAGTTTAGCAGAGGGAAGATGAAAGAGCCATACTTAGGAGCAGCTAAGAATTCCTAAATAACAGTCATTCATAAGTGAATTAGAGAAAATATGAGCCATGAGGAATTCATATTTATGCCTAAATCAAGAGGAAAACAGTAAGAAGGCACAGAAACTAAGCATAGAGTGTAGCAAAGCAAATTCTAAACCAGACTTTCGTTCTGTGACTTGAGCATATGTGAAATTGAAATAACAGAGATAAGGAAAACTTATTGTTTCATAAAGCAGCACAAGAATTCCATCATTCACTCTTAAAAAAAAAAACCATTAGCAATGCATTAGACAACCCATTCTCTAAGCTTTCAGCAATCTTTGATTATAGAAATTATCAGGTATACAATGCGAGTCTCCCTTGGAGTAAATCAAACAACCAACTAACCAACTACTTTCCAACAACGATTACATCGTTCAGGGCTGTATATATAGGGTAAATATCCAAAAATATTTATTACAACCGACCTAAACAGTCTGCGGGAAAAAGATTTTAAACCTAAACTCGTGCTAAAATTAAATGCAGGAAAATATCTATCGAGCTGCGCCAGAAGCGGCTGGATCAAAATGAGTTAATATGGAGTCCTCTGTGACTTGGTGTAGTGCTTTTGCAATAATTGAGCTTTGAGCTTTGGTCCACTGATCTTATGTGAGTTTTAATGTGCAGTTACTGTGATGATGAGCTTTGAGTGGTTCCTTAACTGCTTCTTGACTTTTAAAGGTTTTCTTTTAATGTTCTATTCGCCTCGAGCCCTGAGAAGATCTTTATTGATACACTTCGCCGCAACACTAATACTCTTTGACATGGATTTTGGCTTTGCATTTGCGCTGATACTCTTTAATGCCTCGACCGGGTCTCTCTCCTTCTTCGGATACGTTAAAACTCCAAAATCGAGCCTTTTCTGCTCTTTTCGGCGTAAAAACGGCTATGGAATCCAAAGATTCCCTAAAGATTCCCCACTTTGGCCTATTTCCCGTAGTGATGCGTGATTAGCGCTAGGCGCTAATCGCACATCGAAAACTGCCTCAGAACTTGAATCCGGGCCTCGTAAGATGCATTTTCGCGCTTGCTCACCCTTCTTTGGCAGGTGACGTCAGCGGTGGGTCCTGGTACGGTGGATGACATCAGCGGGGTGACGTGGCAGGGTGCTACATGGTGCGGTGCCTTATATGTTTCTGTGATGCAATAGCGGTAAATGAAATGCTGCAATCTGCGATGAATTTGCAGTGAAACCTGTCTTAATGATAGATCTTGTTTTAAACGAAGTATATAAGTAAATGAAGGCATGCGGTGAGGAAGTATTTGTGATGCGATATATTCTCTTAATGCTATAGCAATGTCGTATCAGAGCAAAAGGAAGCGACATGCATTTTGGGAACTTGACTCTTGAGACCGCCGATTGCCAATCTCGCGATATCGCATCAGCTAAGAGGAGAGGGGACATATATATGTGACATATAATATTTGCGATACGTTGATGGCGAAATGGCATCGGTGGGACATCCATGAGGGAGAAACAACAACGAGCCACATTACCTTTATGACCTCCGACTGCGATAATCGCGTCGGAGGGGGATCCAAAGGGATCGGAAGAATGCTATGGCAGTCGGCAAGGGTTATTGCGATCGGAAGAAGGGTGTGTATGCTTTTGCAGAGCATTTGAGGCCTCAGGAGGGATCCGATAACCTAAAAAGAGGAATTTTATGCTTAGGAAGGAGTCCAATGCATTGGAAGATGGTTTTAAAGGGGAAAATTGAGGGTTGTTGCTATGTTCCAGGCAAACTTAGCAATTCCCAAGGAATACTTATGGTTATTTTTCAACCAAGGGGAGGAGATAAGTATGTAGGGGAGTTATTAACATAGTTTTAGTAGGGGATGGGGAGATAGATAGGGAGCTATAAAGTAAGTTAGTAGTTAATATGACTATGATGCAAAAGCGCTAAGTGGGTGAATCTTAGGCTATCAAGGGAAACAATGATCCATAAAGGGAGTATGAATATTCCTTGAGTAAAGCAGATCTTTACCAAGGTGAATGATATGGAAAATGATGAAACTAAGAGGCATCAAGAAGATCTTGATCTCTTCAGGGAGATTAGTGAGTGTCTTGGGGAATAAGGAAGAAGGGGGAAATTAGTCATGCTTCACTTGAAATCCTTCAAATGAAAACCGCCTGATAATTGTGACCTGAACGGATATGACACTTGAAAATATAAGATTGATCACAACTCAATCATTCTGCAACCTCAAAACTACCTACCCATCCTACTTACCTAGCATTTTTTATTCTTTTTGGTTTGGGTGCACTTAGGCTTGCAGACCCAGTTTTTCAACTTTTGTTTTTCTGTCCTCCTATCTAAAACTACCCTTATTTCTTCCAAGGACCCAGATTAAATAGTTGAGCTCCTTAATTCTCTACCTGCCTAAGAATCTGCCAAGATTAAGCTGTTTGGACAAATATTAATTCTCTATATTCTAAAACAGGAAATTGAAACCTAGGGAGACCAAGATTAAACTGTTTGGACCTCCCTTTCACCGAAAATTTCTTCAAAAATGGACTAGTACATCAAAAATTGAAACACAGCAGTGGCACTTGAACTGGCACATTCTCCTGGCCTCCTTTTCTGGCATCTGTAGCAAATATGGAACATTGCAACATGCAAAGATTGACATATTTGGCATGTAAAAATGTCAATCATGAAAGATGAGTAACTTGCCGCAGCATGAAGCTAACAGTAAGTATGGAAAGGTGATGGGGAATTGTTTGTCTCTTAGGGAAAGTATGCTAATGGGATACTTTAGAGGTTCCACATGGACAATTGGAAACCCATGGAGACACCTCTAGCGACCAACTGGAGGAAAGAGGAAGCCACTTCAGGTGAGGAAGTGGATGCTACTATTTACTGATAGTTGGTGGGTTCACTAATGTATCTTTGTGAACATGCCAACCAAATTATTTTGGAAGGCAACTAAGCATATTCTACAGTGCCTCATAGGAACTACCCAGTTTGGACTATGGTACAAATAGACAAAGGGAGTGAAGCTATGTGGCTTCAAAGATGCAGATTAGGTGGGGAATCCATCATAACAAAAGAGTACATCAGGTGGAATTTTCGGTGTTGGGTCTACAGTGGTTTCTTGGTACAAAAATAAGAAAAGATATGTGGCATTCAACTCAAAAGAAGCACAATACATGGCTGTCAGTCAAGCAACATATGAGCCGATATGGATGATAAAGATACTTGTTCGATTATTTGGTCAGATGATGGATCCAACTAACATCTACTGTGATAATCAGAGTTGCATCAAGCTCTTTGAAAATCCTATTTTTCATGATCTATCCAAAATATAGATATTAGATATCACCATTTACAGGACTATGTGGAGAGGATGTTAGGAAAAATCTTGAGAGAGGAGAGGAGGTTAATCAATATTTTTAAACTACTTAAAAGTTTATTTTATTTTTCATATTTTTGTACCCAAATTTTACGAAGAAAATCTACGTATGTACGCAACTGTGATGAAGATAAGCAACATATATCCAGTTCACTAACCTTTTCAGTTAATTCATCATCTGTTTAACTTGAACCAGTTGATGAAGCTTGTTAGCCTTGTGGGAAAATGGTCCAAAAATGGATCAAAATATGCTCTTTAACACTCCCAAACTATTCAAAATTTTCCTAAGGATCATGCAAAAATCACAACAATCGCATGCCAAGAGCCCTTAAAAGGGAGGAAAAACACTATTGGGAGGCTAAAACAGAGAAAAAAAGTTAAAAAACCATTGTCATAGGCTTAAACTGATAAAGCACAACAACCGTCTAATATGTCCAATCAACGGTCTAGATCTTATTGCCGGGTCGCATTGGCGGATCTGATCGGCGGTCACAATCGGCACAGGCAGACAGTTGCAATTGGCGCAGACCATGTGGGCATTGTGATGGAGATCGGTGATTCAATGTGGACCGTCGATCAAGCGCATAGATCGATGGCCCACGTCGCATCGCGATATCTCAGTTAGGAAAAAAAAAGAGTGCTAGCACATGGGCCCTAGGCATAAGTGATAAGAAATTACGATCAGATCACATCGCTATATCGCGACAGAGCAGCACCAAGGGGCGGAGCCTTTACACATCCATATGGGTGACTCGATGAGCCGGACTCGACGATATTATACATAATATTACATAAACTTTCAACTCTGCATAAAGGTTTTTTTTAATACATTTGCACGTATTTCGTTATTTAACAAAGTACAAAGGCAACCAAGGAGCAGCATCGATGCGATAAAGCCTAGACTCGAAGGGGTCTAGGAAGGGAAATATATAACATTTGAAATCTGGAGGGAGCCATTTTCAATGTATTTCTCATGTTTTTTAAGTATTCTGGAATACAAAGAAAATACACAGGCCAGGCCATCAACGATTTGCGATAGCGACCCTAAGGGTGGACCCAATAGATTAATAAACCATATTTGAGGACTTTGAAATCTGAAAGATACAGAAATGGGCAGGATTTTTACAGTGTTGCAGTGTTTTTTGTATTAAATAGAAAGCAATCATTGTTTGCATTTTAAAGGGAAAACAAAGGCCTGAATAACCATTCCGATACAGAACAGAGACCGGAAAGGGAAACAAAAGGGCCCAGCATGATGCAGCCATAAAAAACAAACATCATGGAGCATCTCTGGCATGAGAGAGCTCCTTGCCAGCGTAGCCAAAATATTAGAATGTGGTTATTATTCTGTCAGAAGAGGAAACCCCTGAGCCCATGCGTGCCTAGTCATGTAATCAAGTGGTTAAAGGACAGAGAGGATAGATTAAGACACTTTGAGCCTTTGAGAGCTCAGGAGCATTGTAAAAGGCCTATAAAAGGCTAAAAACTAAATGTAACAAGGGTTCAACCTCTAGAGACTGTTGATACTATGTTCCTTGTAGCTTCTCATTTTCATTCCAGTAATACAAGCTTCTTTTGTTGTTTTCTCATCTTCATTCCAGTAATACAAGCTTCTTTTGCTGTTATATGTTCAATGTTAATTTTCTCTTCTGTTCTAAGCTTGCACTTGAATAGGTTGTTCAAGTTTCTTTTATGTCTAATGCCATATAATTGTCATCTTATCTCTGCATTGATAAATTATATTTGCAAGCTTCTTTTATTGCTTGTAGCTAGCCATTCATATGTGTTTTATATATGCAATCTATCGGTACATTCAGTTTTCTTCGTTTACTGCCTGTAGCTAGCCATTCATATGTGTTTATATATATGCATCTACTGGTATGGTCAATATTCTCCATCTATCCATTGAATCTACAAACTATTGACCATTAGTGGTCTAAAGCCTTGTCAAGCTAAGAGTGTTCATGCATGTCTGGAGTGAAAACATAGTTGAAACGATTATGTGGCTTGATCCAAACCATCATCCATTCCAATAGTTCAGAGAACAATATTGAAGATTATATGTTACCAGGCATCTCCAAGCTGCAACCTAGGAGAGTTTCCTGGAGTGATAACATAATTGGCGTCATTTCCAGGAGAGGAGACTGAAGCTCAGATTCCCTGGGAGACGACACTGATCCAACTTTGATGATAGACAAAGTCTGGGCAATTTTTTGGTTGTAATCATCTATCTAGTGACTCTACTGAAGGTTGAACCTTTTGTCGACTTCACTTCATAGTTCTGGCTTAGTTTGTGAGGCATACTCGGAGAAATCTTTAGAAGCCACAAGTTGACCCAGTATCTGATCCTGAAAAAATCATCAAAGAAAGAAAGGTATTGTAGAAAGGAGCATCAGGTTCAGGTAAATCTAAACAATCTTCTATATCTCTTCAAGAAAATCCTGCAATAGAACAAATACATGTTGAGAGTATAGCATCTAATACTAGCAGTGAAGAAAAGCTCTCAGATATTCATAAAGCTCCTTATTCTTTAGGTTCTCCTTTTGTTGTAAGCCCAAAGGAAACCTTACCTCCTATCCATCATACTCCTCTAGTCCTATCAGTCACCCCTCAACCCTCTATCATTCAGACTGCCAGTACTCTTATAGCCACCACAACTATGGCAGGTCGACAAGCACCCACCAAAATGGAAAGAATGATAGCTGCTAGGTATGGACCTTTAGTACTGCCCACTCCTTTGAATGCCATGCCTACTGGAGAATATTAGAGGTATATGCCTAAGTTCATTGGGACTGAAGGTGTTACAACTGAAGAACATCTTGAATCATTCTATAGCTATGCTGATAACCTTGACATTAGCGAAGATGATGTCTGGATGAAAGTATTTGTCCAAAGCCTAGATGGAGAGGCTAGAAAATGGTTAAGAGAACTGACCCCAAGATCTGTAGCAGATATTGAGGCTTTAGATGTTGCATTCCTAAAGCAATGGGAGGATAAGAAGGACCTCCTCTACTACCACACTGAGTTTGGCAACTTAAAGAGGGACAATGGTGAGTTTCTGTCTGACTTTAATAAGAGGTTTAACCGCATGTACAACAAGATACCACCTGAAGTAAAACCCACCACTACCTCTGCCAGACTCATCTATGCTAGTGCTTTTGATTCTAACTTCTTCCTACTATTGAAGGAGAGGTGATGTGCTACTTTGGCTAATATGCAGGATGCAACCTTGGAAGTAGAATCAAACATCATGGCTGCAGAGAAGCTCAAGGGAAATGTTGATAGAAGAAGATAGAGAGGCAAATCTGCATCATCTTCAGATCCCAAGATAGATAAAATGACCAAAAAGATTGAGTCATTAGCCTCTGAAATCTCCAAATTAAAAGTTGAGCAACACTCTAGGAAAGGAAGAGTTCCTAACACCTTTGTTCCTCCAAATCCAAATCCATATAGAAGAGAAAATGAGCACTTGCAGATTTTGCAAAGAAGCGAAGATGCCAATTGTTAGCACTTGAAATTTCACCTCAGGCTGAGATAGGTAAACCTCAAGGCTACATCAAACCATTTAGCCTCGTAGCTAGCCCTATGGGGCAGGAGAAGGCTCTCTCCGGTCTATCTCGTAAAATCTCCAATAGATGAGAAGACCAATAAGGTAACACTGATATTAGGCTAGTAAACTGATCAGAAAGATTGATTTTGGGGTTTTTGGGTTTTTGGTGGCAAATTGAGGAGAGGGCAATTTTGGGTGCGGGGATGGGACACAGTTTCAGCAGGGGGTTCCTTGGGGAGAGGTAGGAGACAGTGTTGATGCCTTTAACTAAAGTGGATGGCTAGGAATGAAAGAAAGAGAGCTAGAGAGAGCAAAAAATAACTTTGAATTCTCTTTAGACAGTAGAAAACATTGAAATTAAACAAACTTAAAAGCAGAGCATGGCAAACATGAATTCTTACTTTAACACTTCATTTGTTTAATGTGCAGAAATAAAGAAAGGAAATGGATCACATAAAAAAGCTTACAAGAAAATTGAGAAACACACCATCAACACATGAGTCCACAAGAATCCCAAAGAGGACTGCAAAACCCTGGTCTTCCTTAGCCAAAAATTGCAGAGATACAATGAAATAATACAATGATAGCTTCTCCCTCAAGAGTCCAACCATGAAAATGAGCAAGAAAGTACATAATATAGATGATCTAACCTCTTTCCCTACCTCCATGGGTCGAGCTCACTATCCTAGGAGTTGTTTCAACCACTTCTAAACTAAGCACTACAAACTAGGCAGTCAAAACAACTTGCCTCTATAAACTTGGAAACCAATTCATTCATTTAATTTTTACCCTTTTCATGAATGAATCTTCTAGAAGAGTTACATAAGGGTAAAAGTGTCTAAAAAGTACCATAATTACATCAAATAGAATCATCATTCACCTCAAAAAGTCAAAGAGTCAAATCTGCGTTTTTTGGGCTGTACAGTGCATTTCTGGACAATTCTGCCTGACGGGTCGCGCCCCCTGCCTTACAGGTCGCGCCCCTTTGGAGCCATGTCTGGGGCACTTTCAGGTGGCCACATTGAGAAAACGTGGGCTTGTTGGAAAGCTCTGCGAGTCTAATTTCCAACCCAACTGGAATTTTTGAATTTGGAGTTCATTTTCCCTGTCAAAAATCAATTCTCCCAAGACAGCTTTCTGCAGTTCAAAAAAGTGGCAGAAAGTCAAATTTTGCATGTTTTATGACTTTCTGGAGGCCCAAAACTTCACCAAATATCTAGTCCTTTGATGAGAATGTGTAACTTTGCATGAAAAATCTGGAAATGCTGAGTTTTTGCAAAATGGAGTTGCCGGGATGAAGGGTCTCACGGGGGGTGAGGCCCGTTAATGAGCAAAAACCTGTAAATTGCCAAAAAATGCCACAATTACCCAAAATGCTCAAAATTTCTTGGGATTTCTGTTGTGGCTGAGCTAATTAGTGCTATTCTCCTTCAAGGAAGCCTCGGCCAAGATACGGAGGGGATCGGGCCTCTTTCTGTCATTTTAGTGCCTTGGTCAACCTCCTTGGATCTAAAGATTGTAATTTTGACATTTCTCTAAAAACATGACACCTGTGCAAAAAGTGAAGGAGGTTTTTATTATTTGGCATGTTATGAACAAAAACCTCTCTCATTTTTCCCAAATTCATCTTTTATTTCTTTGAAACACCATTTGAGTGAAACTTATCCCGATGTGTGAAACAAGGAATTTTGTCGAAATGAAGTGAAATGAAGGGGATAAGGGGCTTCTAAATTCTTGGGGAAATTTTTGGAAGTAGGAAGGGATGTTAGGAAGTAGGGGAAAGTGGAATCTCAGAGATTGAGTGAGGGGAAGGGGTCCAAAAGAGCAAAACACAGGCCCAACCTAGAAAATTGCCAAGTTGTAGCTAGAAACTAGGGTTTGTGCGAAAATGAGGAAGTTGGGGAATCTCAGTGATGGGAAGCATTTGGTAAGGTACTTTAAGGATAGGGGAAGGTGTATGAACATCAGGAAACAAGTTTTGTCGATGATTTGACCGTCCAAGAGAAATTGCCTTCAAAACCCTAGGAGAGGGAAATGACCTTACCTAGGCGCAACTGAAGCATGAACAAGGTGTAAAATAACTCATTAGACACTGAGATGATAATGAAAACCCTATGAATGATGATAGACTCAGCTGAATAGTGACATAGATTGGCATTTGGGCAACTTTGAAAAGAGTGAGAGCAAACCCTAGACCTAATGCCTAGTGACCAAATTTTGCTTGAAGACTCACTGAAATGACAAAATTTGACCGTGACACTTCAAAATCAATTTGTAAGAGGATATTTGATCACTGGAGGAAGGCTGGAAAGACTGACACTAATAGTTCGTTCATGAAACAATCTCCTTGCAAGCATTCCTATTTCATTTGTTCACAAAACAATCTCCTCGCCATGCATTCCTCGTTCGTCTGTTTGTGAACGAATCTCCTTGTATGCTCTCCTTGTTCATCATGTTCATCGTCGCATCATGTCTCATCCATGTACCTGCATTTGCAATCACTCATGACAATACGACATCAAATATAGAAATCTCCTAGTCTACAATGATGCATTTTCATTTTCTTTTGAATGCAAGTGACAAGGAGAGAGGACATGGCTCTGAAACTATGCAAGGCATATTTCAAGCCAGGATGCAGGCTCTGGTCATTGCTGGTGAAAGTTGCACAAAGGTCACTAGGAGGTTGAGATAGAAAATTTAGATCAGTAGTGATTGTCTGCGGGATCTAGCTTGGTTGGAAGGCAGATATGCATAATTTTTCAAGGAGGCAGTGTAGGTAGCAGAGCGGGAATGACATCAAAACTTGTGCAATTTCTTTAGAAAGCTGGCAGCGGGCTACATGAGTGCTACTGGGAAAAATTGCACAATTTTTTTGGGGATCTCGCATCGGGCTGCAGGAGTGTTGCTGGCATAAACTACACAATTTTTCTAGGGAGATGCCAGCGGGCTACATGAGTGCTGCTAGAAAAAACTGCACAATGGTGGGAGGCTAGCCTGATGGACATCCTTGCATAGTTTCTGAGCTAAGTGGGATGCTAGGTAGGTAGGGAACTTCTCATGAAAATTGTGCAGTTTTCCGGGTGAGCAACTGGCCAGCTAACTGCGTGATTGGTTGGAAAAACTGCGTAATTATTTTAGGGAGATAATGACTAACATAATGTGTCTATCTGGCATGTCTGCGTAGTTTGTTCAGTCATGGAGTGGGCATGCCTTCTAGCTTTTGTGAAATTCTTTGTCGGAGTTAGTCCTAGGGTCGTTGTTCAGTTAAACTCTCTCGTTAACTAGTTGGTGGCTCAGTTAATGTGCTTGCAGGTAGCACATATTGAAATGTCTTACTGGGAAAATTTTTCACTATTCTGGGCGACAGTCAGTTGAGTCGATTCTAGGGTTGCACACTGTAGATTGACTGGAAAGCAGCCTCAAGCTTTGCGCAATTCTAGGCAGTAGTACATAATCACTAAGAGCTGAAACTGGGTGATGGAGCTCAGTGGATATCTGGTTGTTGGAGGATGGTCTGGTTGACAAAGCTTCAAAAAAATGACCAAGTGTGTGAATGAGTGACTTTGTACATGCATGACCTCACGAATACACACTCAACATGACTTGGTGACTAAACACGTTGAACTAACAAGAGAACATACACTCAGTGTGACTAACCAATGGTATGAGCAACAAGCATGAAACTTGTGATAGATCGTTGAACAACCACAATGACGCTTGCCCAATAGTGCATACAACTTTGTGTGTGGGTGCGACAAATGTTTACATAGTAGACACAACTTGTACACACGAAGGCAGCCCTTGTACATGGCCTGAACATGACTGCAAGCATGATATTGTGACCAACATGAAAAATATGTTCGTTGAATGGTCAAGCGAGGAGGGAGAAAAGACACAACACGAGCGCATGGGATGAGCTTGAGTGCTTGCAAAAATTAAGGAAAAACCCAAGGAAGGCTCTGAAATTGGGTGTAGGCCAAAATTGTGGAGGGTGTTGCAGCCACTACAACACTTGGTGACATACTAGTTGAACTCCAGCTTCTCTATTTTGGTCTATTGACAGCACAAGGCCTTAGTCTTTCAGGTAATATTGAATTGTTGTGCAGGTTACTTCAGCTTTCCCACTTACTTCGTGGACAGACATGGTTCAACTTTTTCCAACTCAGTCAAACACAACAACAAGTTTCAGCTTGATCACATTGTTTTGAAATCAAGAAGGGTAGTTTTCCTCGCGAGTTAAAAATTTTCAGAGTATAAGTTTTCATCTTTGGTGTTTCTCTGCTACCAGGAAGCTTGGATAGTTCCCCAATGGAGTCATGCAGGAACACATGCATTTCTCCACTACCATCGAGCCTGGTCAGTACCCTGGTGGAGTTGCATGCTTCACCTCACTGTGCAAGAAGACTTTCTCTTCTTTTGCCTTTTTATTTTTTAAGAGGACTGTGCATAGGCACTTATTTATTTTTGGGGCTATTGGGATGGGGTCCCGTGGGTCAGTTTTGGGGTTAAAACCCAAGTATCAATGTAAATTTTGGTAAAATATGTAAAGTCTTCATAATTTGTGGAAGCGAAGAGCGTAGATAGTTAGGAGTCAAAATGGGTTTTAACCTCTTGTCTATGTAAAGTCGAGTCAGTTTTGAGATCCACCCATTATTCGTGGACCATGGGATTGTGTGTAAAAAGCTATAAATAGGTGTGTCTTAGAGAGTCTAAGGCATGTCGATGTCTAAGAGAGAAAAAAGGGCAAGTAAGCAATGGGTAGATAGAAGGGAAAAGGCTTAACAGCTAAGTGCGCGAGGGCCTAGATTAGTGTCAGCAGTTGAGTGCGCGGACCCCTGCAGCTGAGTGCACAGGGTGATTTTGAGTCTATAATACCATATTGAAGATCAATATATAAGACTATGGAAGAATCTCTGCATTTATCAGTTAACTTTTGTTATCTATGTTTGCGATATATGCTGTGATGGAATAATGTCTGTATGAAATATTGAGCTATTGATGCATGAATATATGGGATAAGCCTTATTGATTGTATGAAATGCATGTTAAGTACTTTCATGAGATTGTAATACGTTTTGTTATGTTTATTAAATGTTTACATAGATCTGTGCGAGCTCAGATCTAGGGTTACTTTCTGATGCATGTAAGTGGATTATTCATCTGTTAAGGGTTCGCAAAGAACTATCGTAGACCTTCACGAAGGTCTAGAGGCTGTTAAAGGAGGTTGCAGTATCGAGCTCTAGGGGCTTACAGATCTGCACGGAGGTAGATCTAGGGAGATAAAATACATCACACTAATCTATGGATGCGGAAACTTGGTTCCAACATCCTCCCATACTGTTTCGGGTGAGAATTCAGCTTGTGCTACGTAGGTTGATGCTGAAAGGGCTAGTAGTGTAGGGTTTTGTTTGGCACAATTAGATTTGAACCTAGGTCAAGACCCACTAACCCAACAAATGGTTCCATTGCTAGGACCAGGATCTACTTGAAGGAGATGTGTGATGTCAAATCACTAGAATCCAACGAAGAAGGAAATTAAGAAGTGGTTGGATAGGAAGATTCACGAATTCGCGGCGCAAGAAAATAGGAATCCACACCTATTGAAGGAATAGTGGTTGGACTGATACTTGTATACAGAAATACACAAAATTTTCTTATGCAGCTTCTCAATTGAACTATATGAGTGGATAACTAAGTTGGAAGACAACTAAGGAAGGTGGAAGCTTGACGGTCCAATAGTGTGGAGTCTAGAATGGGTACGACGATTATAGGAGGATTTATTACAAATTTTGCGGTTGATACCTCAGTCAGTTATAGTGAAGCGGAGCAATGCATCTTCAAGGGATTGCAAGGTAAGTATCTGAGATCTCTGAATACCTGGATTAATATTTTCTTGTGTGAGAAATGGGTTATGCCATTGCCTTGATGTTTGGAGGTACGTGAAGTGGAAAACTCTTTAGAAATTAAGAGAAAGCAAGTCATGAATATAACCTGTTGATTGGACCTCCTTCGAGTGATGACGAGGAAACAGTACATGCCTCACTGTGGAGTGATGTCTAGTTGATAAGATAGAGTTTTCTATGGATACATCATCCATCCACTCCACGTCAACCTTCACCTCCATAGCCTACACCTTTGCCCACACCTCCACCACCACCATGCTGTTCAACATGTCGAACTCAATAAAACTGCCAATTTTCAAGGGTATAGGGAGCGAAGGTATGGATCAGTTCTGGTTTGTTTTGAATGCAGTGTGGACCATGCAGAAGATCACTGTTGAGAACATAAAGAAGGCACAGTTAGTTACTGCTCTTCAGGATCACACGCTGACATGCTATATTAAGTACTGTGCATATCATCATGTAGCAACGCTAGCAGAGACTAAAGATGCTTTAAACAAATAGTTTAGTAAGCCTAAGTTTGACTCGCAGTCAGTGGTTGGATTTAAGGAAATCATGATGAGGGTTGATGAAACACCTTGGGAGTTGGATCAAAGGTTGAAATGTGTGATCCGCGAAGCTAATATGCAACTCACAGATGGTCAACACCGCGAGTGGTTTATAGCCTCACTTCTACCCCACCTAAGGATTGCTTTGTCACAACAGAAGATAGGAACTTAGGCAGGAGCCCTGGAAATCATGATGAGATTACATGTGACACCTATCTAGGACGTGACTTTGGGAGTCCAACAAATTCACTTGCAGTTGTAGAACCTCTGCTTGAAATTGCAGAGCTTGAAAAAAGAGAAGGAGGCTAGGCCATAGGTGTACGAGGAAGTCTACTGCCTCAAGTGTGAAATCCAAGGGCATGATAAAGACCACTTCCCTGTCTTTGCAAATTATATTACATGAGGAGGAATAATTCCCCTGAGGCTAGAAGCTCCAGCAGGATTGAGTGCAGGGCCTGCACTATGGTGCAGTATCTGCTAGGTGGCTGGAAAACATGTAACAAATAATTGTCATTTGCTGAAAAAGTTCATTCAGATGCCACAATAGTTGTTCTACGATTTCTAGAAATCGGTGGGCCACGTTGAGCACCACTGTTGCAGCTATGAGTTGATGATGGAAAGAACACCTACCTATTGAATGCAAGCAGAATCTTGGCCTCTGGATCAGGGTGTTGGAGGAGCGCACAGAGGATATCAGGGACGCGGATGGGGTCCAAGAGGAGGAGGACCTAGTAGAGGTTGCGGAAATGTTATTTTCTATAACTGTGGGACACCAAGGCACTACATGCGGGAGTGTCAGAATAAGACATGACCGTACTGTCAATATTGTAGCTAATTTGGCCATACTATAAAAGAATTCCCTATGTTGATAGATAAGATGCACGAGAAAAAGGCACAGCCTCACCAACCTACACAAAACTTAAAAATGATGAGGGATGAGCCATGCGAGCAAGACCCGAATGTGAATATCATACTAAGAAGTGGGATAAAAACTTGGGATGATAATGGAAAACAACCTGAAGAGAATGGATGGGTCCGCAAGGCCCCAGAAAAGGAAGTTGGGTTTGATCTGAAGTGTGCGAAGGAAACATTTATGGAAGCAAAGAAAATCTTCACTAAGGCATCTTCCTCAGGAAGTTAGAACAAAGTACCTGAAACCAATGCGCCTACAGAGGTTGATCCCTCTGTACTTACAAAGTTCTTGGAGACCTACATGAAAGTACTGCGTGATAATAAAGCTATGAAGGGCCTAAATGAGTTAATACATAAATGAGCTAGCAAAGAAAAATCTCTTGATGGACATCATGTAGTAATAAATATTGACAAGCATCAGGCAAGAACGGGGTGCGAGATGAGGCTCACCGCACAGATAGGAGATTATGAGATGGACCAAGTCATTCTGGATCTGGGGTCTAACATGAATGTTTTGCCTAAACAGACATGGGAGAGAATGGGGAGACCTATGCTGTAGTGGTCTCTGATCCATATTAGAATGGAAAACCAATAGAATATCATTCCTATGGGATGACTACATGGAGTAACAGTGTATATAGAAGTCGTGAGGGCGCTGATTGATTTTGAAGTAATAGAGATCGTCGACGACAACAATCCATATTGCGCGCTCCTTGGAATTGACTGGGCCATAGATATGAATGGAGTCATCGACTTGAATAAGAGAATGATGTCATTCGAGAGGAAATCACTTTGGGTTGTAGTACTTGTTGGACCCTGCAGAATGACTGTTCTATACTTAACTAGTCTGTGACTATGAAGAAAGTGATGATGACTTGGATCAGATCTACAAAATAACTGTACGAGATCAAAATTGGATTAATCTAGCAGTTGATGGATGGATTGCATGGGACTGGGAAAGTTCGTGTACCTCAGATTCAGATGAAGAGTTAGAGCACTGGCAGAATAGGTTACATGAAGTATCTACGCTGCGCTGCAACATGATGAATAAATCACTGCACTGTGTGTCATTAGAGGTAAGAAATTTACCCTATTTTGATGGTTTAACTGACGTAGATAAGTTTTTGGATGCCTTTGAACGAGAAATCCCTGAGGATCATCGATTCCAAGCACTATATTTGGCGTTGCACACTACACTCGCATGATGGTGGGGTATGAACAAGGACAACTTTGATGAATGGCGAGATTACAATAGGATGATGAGGTTGTGATTTGGTCGTCTGAAAGTTTGACTGACTAAGAAATATGATGGGAGAAATGATCTACACGACCATTTAGAAAGGTGGACTAAATCTTATGGAAAAGAGCCACAGCCGAAGTGGGTGCACTTATTCTGTCATACTTTGGATACAATTCCTATGAATTGGTATCTGGAAATGAAGCTCCTCCATGTTACCGCAGAGTTGGATATATTAAGGGAAGGATTCTTAATGAACTTCAGTTTTGAAGATGGGTTTGAGAGCATTGCTGAAGCTCTATAGGAGATTAAGGCAGTGATCCTCAGATTCCATAGGATCCTTTGGAGTTGGTTCAACTAGATTGGAGCACCCAGCTACGCCATACGCTGGAATGCTATAATGTGACCACTGAGAGGGAGGATCAAGATCCAAGGAATATTAATATTCCATAGGTAGAAGGCCATTGCGAAGTTGAAGGTCCACAAATAGAGAACCCGAACATCACCGCACCATTGAAAACCAAGTAAGTGAACATTGGTATTGAAGCAGAGCCAAAATTTGAAGAGATTGGGGATTACTAGGATGATGCCACAGTGGATCAAGTTGCTAAGTTACTTCGTGAGTAACAAGATTTTTTTCTAATCAATTTGTTGGACCTGAAGGGCATCACATGCAACTTGGGTGTGATGAAAATGACTTTGAAACCTGACGTGAAGCTTATTAAGTAGAGGCCGGATCACCTTAATCCCAAATATAAGGAAAAGGTCTACTTGGAGTTGGATAAGATGTTAGAAGTAGGCATCGTCGAACCTATGGAATAATCTGATTGATTGAGCCCGATGGTGGTTAGTAGAGGAAATAAAAGGGAGAAATAAGGATTTGCGTAGATCTAAGAAAGTTTAATGATGCTTGTTTCCATGATCCTTTTCTGACACCGTTTACTAATGAGGTGTTGGACAATGTTGGAGGGAAGGAGGCTTACTCGTTCACTGATGGATTTTTTGGGTACCATTAGATCAAGATCGTGCTACAAGATAGGAGAAAAACAACCTTCATGACAGAATGGGGTTGTTTCCAGTATACTGTAATGCCGTTTGGACTCAAGAATGTGCCTGTGATATTCTCATGCGTAGTGATAGTAACATTTAAGGAGTTCATTCATAAGCTCATGGAGGTGTATTTTGATGACTGGACGGTGTTCGACCTAGTGAAGCACCATGCAGCCAGTTTGCGCCTGATGCTGGATACATGCTGCATATACCATATTGTGTTGAATCTGAAGAAGTGTTTATTATGTTTCCCCTTTGGGATCTTACTGGGTCATGTGATATGCAAGCAAGGGATGATAGTGGACCCTACCAATATCGTGGTGATAGTGAATGATAGTGAATTTGGAGGCCCCAAGAAGTTTCAAACAGCTAAGCGCAATGCTAAGACATACAGGATATTACATAAAGTTCATCAAGGCTTATGCTCAGATTATCGCGTCGATGGAGAAATTGTTGAAAAAAGACGCTGCATTCTGCTGTGATGAAGAATGTTAGCAAATTCTACATGTTTTGAAGGAAAAGATGGTCACCGCGTTGATTTTGGTCTTCCTCAATTGGAATAAGGAATTCCATGTACATGTTGATGCCTCTTGCATTGTGTTAGGAGTAGTGCTAACACAGGCCAGTGAAGGAGAGATGGACCAACCTATAGCCTTCACGATAAAAAAATTTATTATAGCACCATTTACCACTCTTAGTAGATTTGATGCTCTGGCTATGGCCTAGGGCAACCCTTCCTTTCCAGACTTGATCTAAATTCTAAAAAATAGTGTTTTATTTCCCATACACTACTTTTCCTTGTGTTAAAAGCCTGTACACGTGGGTCATTATATACCCAACCCACGTATATGTGTTAAAACACTTAAAAGTAATAAATCTCCTTAAATTCGGGTGGAGTTTACGGGTTTTACCTATTACTCACCTACTTCAGCCCGTGGCACAACTGTTTCCCAACTGAAAAAACTAAATTGGAGAAGTTGATCTAGACTTAAACAAGAACGAAACAAGTTACAGAGATAACCATATACACAAAGATGCAACGGAAATAATACTTCATTTCATGAATGGAAGATATTGAAATATGCTTACAACCAGAAATGGAAATAAACTAGCTAGGGCGATGGCAGCTTATCTCTGAGAAGAGATGTGTGACTACATGCCTATGAACTGTGTTAGAATGAGGCTCGAAGCCCTATTTATTGTTGAGAAACAATGGAAAAACCCTTCACATTCCAAAACCTGACCCTAGAAGATGAAACGCCAACTTGTGAGCCCCGTTTTTGGGTAAGTTGGTACATCAACTTCCCGGGGTCACGAATTGGTTGTATTATCTCTGTTTGATGTGCATGATAGCCCTTTGGAAAGATCTATTTGAGGACTACGACGAAAAAGACAATTTTTAGGCAAAAATATTTCTGCGGAAGATTTCCCAAAAAACATCATTTAGGGCCTCAAAATAGCTCCGGAAGTTTAGGACCCGAAAAACTGCTAAAAATAGTAAACT
>APFE031665215.1:0-18059 GCA_000404065.3 Pinus taeda
AGAGAAGGGAGAGAGTGTTCCTCAAGTAAATCAACCTCCTTTTCCTGAGGGGATGATCCACTCTAGTTAGCACACCCTAGAAGAGGTTGAAATTTTGGGAGAATTGAAGAATTTGTGTGTTAAAATACCCCTTCTCTAGGCTATTAATATGTTCCCGTCTATAATAATCTCATCATGGAGAAATGTTTCAAACATCCTTGGAGAATAAAAAGAGACACCCCCACCATAAATATTGTTGGGCAATTATCTGATTTGATGCTTGGGAGGGTGATCTTCCCGAAATATCTAGAACCTAGAAGCTCTATAGTATATGTGCACATTGATGGACTTATAGTCCCTAACACCTTGATTGATCTTGGGGCTGCCATCAATGTGATGACTAAGGAAACTATGCTAAAGATAAACCTCTAAGGAGATTTGAGAAATGCCACGACAGTGCTGCAACTGTAGACAGATCCACAGTAGCTCGTGAATGAGTTGTTGAAGATATTATTGTCTCCATTGACTCTTGGGAGTATCTTATTGATTTCATATTTCTCTAGCCCAAAACCAAGTTTAATGTCTATCCTCTCATCTTGGGAAGGCCATGGTTAGCCACTGTTGATGTTTACATTAGTTGTAGGGTTGGGAACATGACCATTAAGAATGGACATATGTTTAAGCAATTGGTATTGTATCCTCCTGCTCAGTATTCCATTGAGCATGACTTACCTTTGTGGCTATAAGAGGAAGAAGAAGATGAACTATATCACAACAAACCCCACCCAATATACACTCTGGACATCATTACAGGAGGGGGGAAACTTGATGAAGATGATCTCATTGACCACATCCTTCAAAATCAACTTCCCACTCCCATACCCATTGATGAGTTGATGAAAGGACCTGAGAGTAATCCTTGGGCTGAATTATGCCCTATTGGCTCATGTCTAGAATATGTCAAGATTGTAGAGTTTGGGACAACCAAAACCTTAAATATCAACCCTTCTCTCTTGGTCAAACAAGAAGAACAATTATGCAAAGTGTTGAGGCAACACTTGGATACTTTTTATTGGGACTATAAGGAAATGAAAGGTGTGCATTCCTCAGTCTATACCCACCATATTTACATCAAGGAGGGATGCAATCCTGTGCACCAACCCCAGAGGAGGATGGACCCAACTCTTAAGGATATTCTGAAGGAAGAAATGCAAAAGCAACTGGATGTAGGGTTCATATACCCTATTTCAGATAATGAGTGGGTGTCACCTCTTGTGTTAGTTCCCAAGAAGAATGGGAAGTGGAGGATATTTGTGGATTACAGGGAGCTCAAAAAATCCACAAAGGACCATTTCCCCTTGCCCTTCATTGATTAAGTCCTAGATGGCCTTACAGGGAAGAAATTCTTCTCCTTCCTGGATGGATTTAGTGGATACAATCAAATCCATATTAGACCCGAAGATCAAGACAAGATCACATTCACATGTCCTTGGGGTACCTTTTCATATAGAGTCCTTCCATTTTGTTTTTACAATGCCCGTACTACTTTCCAGAGGGAAATTTTGAGTATTTTTGCCGAATTGGTTCATGATTATGTGGAAATCTACATGGATGATTTAAATCCTTATGGATGTGACTTCCATGAATCTCTTTCCAATCTGTGAAAGGTTTTGAAAAAATGCATTAAAATTAATCTCTCTCTAAGCCCTAAAAAATGTGAGTTCTTGATGAAAGAGGGGATTGTCCTCAACCATTCCATCTCCAAGGAAGGGATATAGGTGGACCCAAACAAAATTTATATCATCAAAAGGGTCCCTACCCTCATAAGCAAAGGGATGTTAGGAGCATCTTGGGACTAGTAGGACATTATAGGAGATTCATCCAAGGCTTTAGTAAAATGGCTTCACCTTTGTTTTGTTTACTGGCCAAAGATGCAGATTTTTTTTGGACCAATATTTGTCAAGAGGCCATTGAAGTGTTGAAAGAAGAATTGACTATTGCACCCATCCTAAGAGATCCCAACTGGGCTCTGCCTTTCCATATCCATATTGATACATCAGAAAAAGCTCTTGGGGGAGCCTTGGGACAAGTAGAGGATAAGTTGCCTTGTGCCATTTACTTCATTAGTAAGAATTTGTCTAAAGCTGAGATGAATTACACTATCACTGAAAAAGAGCTCTTAGCTATAGTAGATTCTTTAAACAAATTTAGGCACTATATCACTGGGTACCAAATTTTTGTTCATACTGATCATGCAACTATTAAATATTTGTTGAAAAATCCTGATGTTAATGCTAGGATAATTAGGTGGTTGTTATTGCTACAACAATTTGATTTGACTATCATTGACAAACTAGGAAAACAAAAAGTGGTTGCAGATTTTTTTTCCAGGTTAACCTTGCTTGCAGGTAATGAAGAGATGGTGGATGATCAACTTCCATATGAGCAAATATTTTCTATCTTAGTTGTTTCTCCCTAGTTTGCTAACATAACAAACTACTTGGTTGCTGGGAGGTTCCCTCCTAATCTATCACCTAGGGAGAAAAGCAAGAATGTAAGGAAAAACTCTCCTTTCACTTGGATTGGGGGGAATCACTTTAGATCGGGACTAGATCAAATATTGAGAAGATGTGTAAGAGAGAAAGAGGTATTTGACATCCTCTCAGCATGTCATGTTGGTCCTCGTGGAGGTAATTTTACTGCAAAAAGGGCAGCCTTTAAAGTTTTACAATTTGGTTACTATTGGCCCACCTTACATCAAGATGCAAGGAGATATACCACTAGATGTGATCAGTGACAAAGAATGGGCAAATCCATACCCAGGGATGAAATTCCCCTACAACCTCAAGTGGGCTTAAATCCATTTGACAAGTGGGGCATGGAATTCATTGGGCCAATTGATCCACCATCGGGGCAGAAAAATTACATCATTGTGTGCACCGATTACTTGAAAAAATGGGCTAAGACAAATGCAGTCAAAGCAACAACTGAGGAGAAAGTGGAAGATTTTTTAAGAGAGAACATCTTCTATGAGTTTGGGTATTGAAGGGAGGTAGTCACTGATCAAGGAGCACAGTTCAAATCCAATTTGATTGGGGATCTCAGGAGGCAACACCATATCAAGCACAAGGCATCCATATCACGCTCAAGAAGATGGGAAAGTAGAGGTCACAAACAAGAGAAATGGAGAGTATCCTCACCAAAGTTTTTAGCAACAATAAGGAATATTGGGCAGAGAGACTAGTAGAACCCACTTGGGCCTACAATACCACTTGGAAAACCACCACTAGATTCACTCCATATCATTTGGTTTATGGGAAGAAATCTCTGCTTTCTGTTGCGTTTGAATATAACACTTTAAGAATGGAAACTTAGTTGGACTTAGATGTCACCAAAACACAAAAAGAAAGGATACTCCAACTGAATGGCTTATATGAGTTCATAATGCAAGCTCTTTTAAACAATGTAGTCATACAACTGCAAAGGAAGGTCTGGCATGAAAACGATATCAAGGAAAAGAGTTTTCAAGAACTTGGCGATTGGGACCTGTTATATGATTTTAGGTTCAAATATTTTAAAGGGAAGCTAATGACAAGATGGTTGGGCCCATACCTAGTGGAAAAGTGTCATGAAAATGGATCTGTTCAGATCATAGCCATTGATGAGGAAGGAATTCCCTTGGTTTTTAATGGTTAGAGGTTGAAGTTATATAGAAAACCTCTATCGAAGGAGGAATTTATTAGTTCAGTCAGTGAGGAATTGAATGTGATTGGGGGTGCCATAGCTTCCCATCCACAACACTCTTAAAAATTAAAAAAGAAAAAAAAAGAAAAATAAGAGGCCTGGATGAAAACCTCTATGAGGGATCTGAGGCTAACTCTTGGGTTGAAAACCTCTCTGAGGCAACCCAAGAGAAAAAAGAAGAAGGGAGAAAAGTTAATAAATATCCCTAGGTGAGAATCTCTCTTGAGGAACCTAGGGCAAGTATGCAAGATGAAAACCTCCTCTAAGGTGGTCTATGTGTCTCAAGAAAAAATAAAAAGTAAAATAAAAAAGAGAGAAAATAAAAGAGAAAAAGGAAGGAGCTTATATCATATTTTCTAACTTTTCTTTTGTTTTGCAGGGTTGTGCATAGTGGAACATTTCATGGTTATAGGCCAAGACCTATAGGATTCCATCCATTCCTCTATCCATACATGCCATATCCATCCTCTCCATTCACATTACTATCTCTCTCCACCATCCCATCATCATGAAATCCGAAATTCACCTCCTCTCTGTGTGTCTATAGGAAGGACCTGTGTTGCTACAATAAGGTCTTGTAATGAGTACAAGAGGAGACTTTGGAGCTATGGGAGGCAGATCCGAGGAGGAAAATGATCCAAAAGACAATCCTGACTCTGAGAAATGGTAAAGAGGGTCCTCCTATAACTTTTCCATCACTCATCCATCATCAATCCACTCATTTCACCAAAAGTTTGCTCAAACTTATCCATTATGTCCTACCTTAAAAAATATAGAAGCTATCATTTTCTATCTCTATAGTGCCTACACTAATCCTCCATGATTCTAACTATATCCTCATCACTCATCATCATCTCCATCATGCCAACTAAAGAATTAAAGGGGAGAACAAGAGACTGCTACATGAAGAAACTCCTCTTGTAGCAGCCTGTACAAGCACAACAAACACTTATATTATGTTTTTTCACCACCAGAAAGGATGATGAAGCTAGGTTTGCAGCCATGAAGAAACACCTCATTCTCAGGGAGGATTTCCACCACCAAAAACAACTTGGATATTAGAAGAAGCCCCTGCAAACACACAACTACATCAACAGTCAAGGCAACATAAAAAATGAATAGATGCACAAGAAATAAGTCAAAGAGGTCAACTCCCTTAGTCATAATGACATGTGGTCCAAATCCAACATGCAAGCCTCTGCAATAGGTCGATCCATAGGTAGGCTTAGGTATGGAAACCCTAACCTCCTCCCTCTGCATAAAAATGACAAAATGTGTTTTGGTAGGCTGGAGGTGGCAAGTGAACTTGGCCATCCTTAATTATTCAACTCAAGTGTGAGTTAAGTCACCAATGCAACGTAGACATGTCAACTCAAAACAAATTGGTGACCTCGAAGAGTGGGGTGATAATCATGAGGAGGGAGAGATGACTACAATTAGTGGGGACAATGGTCTAGAAAAAAGAAAATAGTGTTAATGCCAAGTCATCACAATGCTCCAAGATTTTAACTGAAAAAGGATATTATGTGTTGGATCAACTCCATTTACGCCATCACTCATTCCAAAAACCAGTGGAGGAAGGACGAGCTAGTACATCGAGAAGCTAGAGTGCCACTGAGGAGTTTCGAACCCTACCTGCACAGTGCTACAGGAGAAAGCTACAGGCAGGCCTGCAATTGCTACAGGAGGGTTGAGAGGAGCTACAAGTAGAATTGAGAGAAGAAAAATGAGTCACAGTGACTTGACACTATCTCAAAAACTTCATGCACACCCATGATTGTGCTGATAAGAAGTAAGTGATACCCTCCTTCTTTATTTCTACACCCAACTTCATGAACAATATGCTTGAAATTAAGAGCATATAATAGTCAATTGATTTGTAGGGGATCCTTTTGGAGGTTTCTATGGTTAAGATAAATGAAATCTATTGGCGAATATAAATTTGAGCACCCTTCTTCCTCACTATCACTAAGCACTATGCCACTGTTTCACCATTGAGACTTCTTGAATTTTTGAAATTCCACACCTAGATAGCATCAAGGAGCAATAAAGAAGAAATGGGGGGATGATTTAACATAAGGGAAGCCCCCGACACTAGGAGGATTCAACAACACCCTCCTGTAGTTGACATCTTTAGAAACCACCAGTGGTTGGGCTTCTTTGAGCTACTAAAGGGGTGTGATGATGACCTTGCCCATGAATTTTCCCCAACATTACACTCTCAAGGGGAAGATAGAGCCACAACTATCATTAGAGGGTTGACCCTTTCTCTCAGTGCAGAAACTATCAGCAGAGTAACCACCTTGCCTCTAGGAATGAGATGGAGCAAAGAAGACAAGCAAGTAAGTGTCATAGCTAGGAAAAACTTCTTCCTTTCAAAAGAGAAGCATGTAGAAGACAAGAATGGAGTGAGGATAGAAAGCCTACCTTACCCTTGGGATGAGGTAGACTACCATATCCTTAAATACATATAATGTGAATGGAGATTAAGTGCAGTTTATGCCTACCACTTCAAGTTGCTCTAAGAGTTGAGATTCAAGGCAGACTTACCAATTTCTCAAAGACTTAGTGTCCCTAATTTCCTTCCACAGTCAATCATGGAGATGAGTTAGTAGATAAGAGAATAAAAACATCAACATTTAGCTCACCATGACCTTGTTAATATAGTGGTAGATTCTATGAACCATTTGAGAATCACTATCTGATGGAACAAATTTGTAGACATTGATAGGGAGACTTTCATAGAAACACAAGCCCCCACACGAAGAGAAACCCCAACCTCTAGTGTTGGAGGAAGAGAGGGAAAAACAAAGGAAGAATAAGGGGAAAAGACAGAAGAGGAAGAGGCAACAAGGTTAGAAGAAGAAGAAGGAAAGATAGAAGAGGAAGAGGCAACAAGGTCGAAAGTTGAAGAAAGAAACATAGAAGAGGAAGAGGCAACACGAATAGAAGATGAAGAAACAAAGACAAAAGATAAAGAGGAAACAGAGACAAAGGAAGGAGAAGCAGAGATGAAAGGAGAAGAGGAGGAGAAGAAAGGAGAAGAAATAATAAGCTTGGAGAATGCTTCTCCACCCCGAGGAACAAACGACACTAAACATGAAGTGGCTGCAACCTTAACTACATTGGGCACTCCTGTGAAGACAAAAAGGAAGAAATCAAGACCAACTCAAATGTATTTCAGAACTAGAAATAACACTATAATTAGACAAGGAAAGCCAAAAACTCCTACAAGGGTGCCGATAATTATTGATTAGTCACCAAGAAAACAGGAAGAAATAGGACCCAATGAGGGAAAAATTGAGGAGGCCACTCCTCCTAGAACCAAAAATAAGTAACCCATAGCACCTATGATTAGGCCTACCACTAGGTATGTCACCTTCAAGAAGCCAAGGACACAATCTACATTTGAGGAAGAGGAAAAAGAAAAGCTACATGAGAAACATGGTTTACTATGAGAGGGGTAGAATTTGCTATAGGAAGAATAGGGAAAGCTACAAGAGCCCAAGAAATATTCACAAGAGGTAGTCACCACCTCAAAAACTATTAGAAATGACCTACAAGAGATCCAAGAAACTAGCCCACAACCTAGATTGAGCTCCTACTATAAATTCATTGAAGGAGGGAGGATTATCTCTCAAATTTTTTTAGTCCCACTCCTTTATGAGCTAGAGATAGAAAGAGGTATAACCCATAGGTGGATGAAAATTGATAAATATAGGAAGGTAGAGGATGTAGGCCTCATGGAAAAAAAGGTCATTGAAATGAGCAAAAAATTAAGTGAGATGAGAATGAGGGAGTCTATAATGAAGGAGAAACTACAATCATAAAATATGAGGTTGAGAGAGAGGCTGCAGGAGAAAGAAACACAACTTGCCATCGTGGAAAGTATCTCCATTGAAGCATTGGAATGAAAACAACCATCAAAGTCTTATGCCCTCTTTCTCAAAGAATAGTGGCTGCAATTCCAAATCAAAACCTTGGCATAGCATGGATCTATGCCCTTTTAGGATTACAAACAGTTCACTGAATTGGAGGACAAAGCAAAATTGGCTAATTTTTACATGCACAACCTCACTTTGAAAAATATGAATTTTTGGGACCCCAATGCAAGGTTGGGAGATATACAACTGATGGCCTTAGCATCCTAAATGATCCATGAGGAGACAAGAGCTGAGGAAGTGAAAAGGGTAATGCAAAGGAAGAAAAAGAACCATTGTATATTAGGGTAGAGTTAGTGATCCCAAGGGATGTCATTAACAATCATAGCCTCATCTCTAATGATGTTGCTTTAGCACCTAAATACCTTACTACATAGGAGCAAGCCATTCTACACTTTGAAGACACATTTAGATTGTTACGAATACAAAGTTTGAAAACTTTCCAGAGGAGATGGCATTCCTTACCCCACAATATACAAATAAGAGAATATCGTTCTCCTGAAAGGATAAGGAATGCCTTGGAGAGAACACCATTATACAAGAGGATCATGCAGAGGATGAAAGTCAGGTAGACATGACTCAATCTACCTCCACCCTTGCTTCTAGGCTTACAAGAAGGAAGAGACGAAGCATGACAACAAAAGGAAGACATAAATAGAGAAGAATACAAGCTTTTACCCCCAATAGGGCAAACCATCTGAGGAGCCTTGGTGTGTCAAGAAGGTCACCAAGGCCATGCAAGATCTGCACATGGATGACTGAGTTTCTCAAAGGATTAGCAATGATTTCAACAGGGGGTGATGATGAGTCCCATCAATAGGTACATTTTGAAGATTAATATGCCACCTCTAACCTTAAAACTATCCTTCTCTTGCATTAATTCACATTTCTTGTTATATTATGCTTAGTAATAGGAGTAAAAGGTGTTTGTCATAGTATGTGGATTAATGAGGTCTAATTGCAGGAAAATGAAGCATTTTTGAGGCTATTACTATGCAGGGGTTCAATGGAGACAACTAGGATATAATCTAGGGGTTTTTTTCCACCTCCTTAACTCCCTAAACTTGGCTTGGGATCACCATATCCTCTCTTACTAGTTCGAGTTCATTCACAGCTGAGTGACTCCTAGTCCAAGTGAAGATCAGAGAGGACAAGATCCACCATTTTCGAGATCAAGGAGGGAACCATTTCTGTTTTAAAGGGAGTTGCTTCAACTGCCATTTTAAATATTTTTGTTCATTTAGGTGTAGCTATTGAGCTCCAAGCATTGACATTGTTATTTTCAAATTTTATGTGATGTATTAGACCTGCACCTTTTGATATGAAAAGTTGGATTTTAAGCTGCATCTGAGTTAGTTTCGGAGGGATGAGACCCTTGGGTTTGGGCCCAACCCAGAGGATTTGGTCCATCTTATTGTACTTATGTTTCTTCTTGATTCTAAGAAGTTCATAGTTTATTTCATTTCAATAAAAGTTTACCTCTAAATCCTGTGGTTGCAACATCTACATCACCTCTCTTGTGGGAGAATGAGTGGAATATCTCACAACCACAACAAAAAAATATTGTGTTTATGATTTATTGGAAATATATTAGTGTTGTTTGTCCTATTTTACATTTTCTCTATGTAGTTTAGAAGTTAGTTTAGTGATTATATCAGTGGTTTGCATGAAGTAGATGTCATTTAAATTCAACTCATCTTTTCGATCATAAGTTATTTAATTTTGTAAATGATAAATGGATGCATGCATGTGATTGATTGCAGGGATGATTGATCTGCATGGAAGAGAACCTTCATCACTTCCATTCTAAGCTCTTTGACCTTCTCCTTCCACCTCCAAGCTCTATCCCAAGAAAACCATGTTTTATAATCTATTATGTCTAGGTCATCGAGAGCACTCATCCTAATGGAAGACAAGCTTTTGAGAGGTCCTGAGCTTGGCTAGGGGCTCAAACCAACCTCCTTCCATTTTCTTAAAATACTATTCACCTCCCCATGCCCTCAAGCTAATGTCTTCACCTTCAAAAACCACTCGTATGCCCTCTTATAGCATTACAGGCCCACCTGTAGCATTATAGGCCTCCTGTAGCAAACATATAACAGCCTTTTTCTTCATCAGTTTCGACCCACACTGCAACTTTGACTTAGCATACATTCATAATGACCTTCAATTGTGATAATATGACCAGGAAAATCTCCTAGGCCACTCAAACCATCCTTGTCCTCACTGCAAAAACAAAGTAGAGTTAGTTTCCTTATCATGCAAGTAGGTTATTGATTTATGAACAAGTATGAACTAGGTAGGTGGTACCTATGATTTTGATCAGTATCTTGATGAATTATGAAATATAGATTACTTTCTTTCCTGCAAGTAGATGAGGTAATTTGATGAATTTTGGAAGATAACAAAACTTCATTTCTGTAATAGGTTAGCATTTATCTGTTCATGAATTGTGTAATTTGGGTTTTACAAGTTGAGTCAATGGCATTTCTATATTCATACTTAGAAGCAATTTCCAATTTGTCCTTTTATCAAGACTTCATTCTAATTCAGTAGAAGGAAGGGTCTTTGAGCACTTTTTGATATGATGTCATAACTGAGGGTGGCATGAGTGGAATCCTATCTATTGTGCATATAACACTTTCACCTCAAAGTTTGTACGAACCTCGGGTTGATAATTTTATTTGAGGATCCCTTGGGAGTTGCAACATTCTTGGTGCAATACTAGGGCTCACCAGAAGTAACATCATCAAATTTCATTTTTCTATGAATACTTTTAGGTCTACAATGGTTCTTGTAATTCTTTGATTTACCAAATTTTTAGCATTTCCACGATTATATATATATATATATATTATATATATATATATATATAATATATATATATATAATATAGTTTAATTAAAGAAATAAATGATCAATGGTTGAAATATTTTCTTGTATGCCACTCATATGGGCAGGCTTGCCAATTTGGGCTTTCACGTTATCTCAAAAGGTTGTGGTATCAAATATCTCTCCTTATTTTTTAATATTGTCTTTTTACCAAGCATCCTGTTGTGGTGTTATTGCCTCTACCTCTTTTTTCATCTTCATCTAGCTCTTATAATTTTGCATTTTGTTTTCCTTGTGTTTCATTTAGTGTTTGGTGTTCTTGAATTGTAACTTTTCTTGGAAATTGCACCAATTTTGTAGGTGTAAAGATGTAAGCTCATAAATATTCCATGTTATTCATCTCATGGAATTGTAAAATATAGAATTCATTCAAAGTCTCATGACTTCTTCTTTATGCACATGTAGGATTTCCAATTTGGGATTGCAAGTCATCTCAAAAATTTAAGTGGTCACCAAGTCCTCTCCTTGTTTACCGTTTTATTTTTATTTTTTATGAAGCACTCCCTTTGTTGTTTTGTTGCCTCTACCATGTTGTTTGCTTTCGTCTTCCTATTCTCATTCCACCTGGTGTTTTATTTTGTTTTGTTTAGTGTTTTCCTTCTTACATTGTGTCTTGTCTTGGAAACCCCATATGTTTGGATGTGAAGGATGGTGGCTCACAAATATTGCATGCCATTCATGTCACAGATTTGGGAACCCCAAATTTTGTGAAATTTTACTCACCTCTTCGTTGCGCAAGTGCAAGCTTTCCAATTTGGGCTTGCAAGTCGCCTAAAAAATGTTTAAGTGGTGATCAAGTCCTCTCATAATTTTTCATTTTTTCCCAAGCACACTTTTATGGTCATGTTGTATTTTCCTAGTTGTTCACCTTTGTCTTCCTCTTCTTGTTTTGCATGGTCTTTTCCATATAATTTGTTTAGTATTTGGTCATATTTCTTTGTGGCTTGTCTCCACAAAATCATCCTTTTGGTAGGTATAATTATGGTTGATTACAAATATTCCATTCGATTTATGTCATGAAAGTGGGAAACCCTAAATTCATTCAAAGTCTCCTCACTTTTTCCTTATGCATGGGTAGGATTTTAATTTGGACATGGAAATTGTATCAGAACGTTTAAGTGGTGAACAAGTCCTCTATTTAGTTTCCAATTTTGTTGTGTTTTTTCCAAGTGGTCCCTTGTGGTTTTGTTGCCTTTTCTCATTGTTCACCTTTGTATTTATCTTCTCATTCAACATGGTGTTTCCCTTGTGTTTCATTTAAGATTTTGTCTTCTTTCCTTGTACGTTGCCTTGGAAACCACATCTTTTTGGTTGCTGTAAGGATGGGAACTTGCAAATATTCCATTCCACTAGTCTCATGGAAGTGGGAAATGACAGACTCATTTTAGGTGTTTGTTAGACACATGTTGTCATTGATGTTAAAGGATTCAAAGGAAGTCATGGATTGGTCAAGATCAGTTGTATGCATGCATAGTAGTGAAATAATGCCTTTTGGAGTATCATCTTCAGATCGATTTTTTCCTTAGGATATTAGCTCAGAAGCTCTTAAAAATGGTGTAGTTGGATAGTGCTCAGAAAGAGTTGTCCAAAAACATATCAAATTTAGAAAACTATCCCTTGGATAAAAAAAGACCACTAGTCAAATTTCAAAGGTTAAAAGTCAAAATTTTGGTGTTCTTGCAATGGGCCCCACAACATAGTCAACATGCAGGTGTTGAGCCTCAAACCTACACTTCTTTTTACACATCCTCCCAGCCTCTTTTTCCTATTCATTTCCCTATTTTGCCACTCATTCCCTCCATCAATTTGCTCAAATTGTTGTATTTTAGGACTTTTTACATGGTTTTCTAATTATATTAATGACTGTTTTTGGTTTAGAATTTTGGTCCAAGGTGCTGCGTTCCGCAGCTCATACAGGGTTTACACAGGGTTTTCAGCAGTTGATCCCAGTTTTCGCAGCCAACCCCGGATTCCGCAGCTGTTTTATTAAACTCTATGTTCCAGGTGTCCTCCAGGAAGAAGAGCCACATGGGCAAGTTCGTGGAACCAAGGACATGGTGTGTGTCCCTCCAGATCATCCAAACCAGTCATCCAAGCCCGTGGTCAACGGAGGTCATTGGCGGTGGCATGGCTCTGTGTGTTCTGTTTTAGAGCACGTGAAGAACAGGTGGCATCATCCTCAGTTATGAAGGTAGTGGGAAACATAATCCAACAACGGATTGAATGCCCACAATGACCGTTGCCTAGATCCGAGGACGTAGCAGGACTACGTGTTTCTATTCTTACTTAGATTTCGTTAAGTTAGTTCGCCTTCTGCAATTATAAATAAAGCGTCTTTGAACGCTGGACAAGTTAGTTGTTAGCTGCTGTTTTTGTACTTTTGAACTCCCACTGTATTTTCCTATTTTATGCATAATACATGAGAAGACCGTTATTCCATTTACGCGTGTGATTGATCTTTGAAACGGCTGGAGTAGGCAGAGGGCCCCTGTTTACTAAAGGCCTGTACAGTATTTTTAATTTCTCGCATTTCGTTTTTTTATTTCATGTATATAATGCCTTTAATTGCCGCGTTTTAATAGCTGTACATACATTTCAATTTTTGCTTGTTTACATTTCTGTACTTTTTCATGACTGATCAGTGTGTTATGCAGGTTTCTTAGATGTGCCCGGGACAGTTTCATGCTTTTCTTTTGCACAACTAGTGACATGTGTGATCATCTTGTCTATGTTGCTGACCTTCTTTGTTTTGCAGCCTTTATTTCATCATTATCATTTAGTCAATTTGCATATTTTCTTTTTGTTTGCAGATTTCAAGTTGTTTATCTATTGATGGTCTCTTCTTTATAACTTAATATCTTTATTGAGGACCAAAACATCACTTGATGTAGCTTGGTTTAGTTGTTCAGAAACTCACAATTTCTTGACTTGTTTTTAATTGTTTATCACATGATACATTCAGTTAAAAGGCAAGAGGTTAAGAAGAAGTTAAAGTATTTGTGACTAGTCTTTCCTCTAAGTAGATTTACTTTAGTTCACATTTCTTAGTTGTTATTTGTCATAGATTTCGTTTTCATTTCCTTGCAGCAGCAGAGGCACTAGGCCAATGTCATTAGTCTTTTATTTGATGTCTTTAATTTCCTTTAAGCACTGATTTCATTTCAAGCTTTCTTGTAGAGTACTTTTAAGTTGTAAAAAGCACATCACAATCTCACACACTTCACTCAATTTATTTCGTCACATCACATTAGGAGAGATATACTTGAAAACAAACCTAAAAAAAAAAGTTAAAAACGACAAAAGCTTAAGAAATAGTTGCCTAAGTACATACAGTACACCTCACTTCATCAGCTTATGAGCCCCGGGTTGACATTTAAAAGTTGCAATTTAGACATCACTAAATTGACCAAACAACAGGTGACAAGAGCAGCCACGAGGGCATTAAGGTGGACCGAACATAAGCTAAATAGCTAAAGTGCATGGTCCCACCAAGGGGCACATCACCTCGACGAGTTTATCCTTGGAAGTTGCCAAAGGAGGCCCTAGTCCAAACTTTCAGGGTGACAGCGCAACGAGAGGTTGTGGCTAGATGTAACATGTGATTTGCGAGAGGATGACTCCACAGAAATGTAAACCCCATGGTTTCTTCTTGACTAGTTCCATTGGAGTTGCAAATTTTATATTTGAGGAGATGACTTCAGGGAAATGGGAAAGTTCTCGTCGGTTGCTGTGAAACTTCCATATTGTCTTATTATATTATTATTTTTATAAATAAAAATCATGAAAAACAAAGGCCTTGAACCCTGTCATTTCCATATGATGACTGGAACCTTAACAACATGGACCTATCAGAATAGGACGCACAAAATGATTTGATTGGTCAATAGACACAAGTGGAGACATAGTGGCATGATGATGTCAACATCTAAAATTCCTGAGACACATGGCACCAATAGGATGATGACATGTGGGAAGTTGATTTGGAATTTTAGGTGGTTAAATGGGTTGAAAACACATGTCACATAGAACAATCAGAACAAGACATATGGCAATAAGTGCACATATGGCAAGCAGGTCAGTAGGGGCAGTCCCCACAGGACATGTAAACCAAGAAGTTTCAAAGCGAACTCCATTGTAAATGCCTAGGGAGATGGGTCCGGGGAGACAAGAAATTTCATGACAAATGAGAGTTGATGGAAGAAAAGTCTGTCTCAGTGAATTGAGGTGATGATGTCACACCGACAGTTTGACCTCGACGATTATGAAACAAGGCTCATTTAAAAGGCCGGGGTAACGGGCCCAGGAAGCAAATAATTTCTTGTTTATTGATGTTCCATTAGTCTTTAGAAGGGGTGCTAAAAGGGATCAACAAGAGGTGCTATGAGGAGGTTTCCTGTGTTTAACATTTACAAGCCTTTGAGCTTAAACATGTATTGTGAGAATTTTAAAGTGTTGCGAGGGTTTACGTAGATAAGCCCTCGAGGATATAAAAATCTATAGCCTTTATTATAATAGGTCGAGGCCATATAATAAAAAGGGGCTTAATCTTAAAATTGTCATGAACATGTTAATAGCTTTGGAACTTTTGTGCCATATCTAGTGGAAAGTTCTTATGGGCGTTAACACTTGAAGGAGTCAATAGCTATATTCAGAGGAATCCACTATAAATAACAATGCATCAAACTTGAAAAGGTAGCATTGAGCAGTTGGAAATATTTTTGGCACAATGTGACATACTTGGTAGTTTTGGCCAAATCTGGCAGTGTTCTAGATTTGGAATTGCAGATAAAACCTCTGCTAAATCCTATAATGTACCAAAATTGAAGAAAACAACAATTTAACTTAGATTTTGTCACAAAGAAGGGTGATTAGAGATTGAATACTACATGGACACATCATAAGACTTTACAGAAGTGGAATATAACTAAAAAATAAGAATTCATGCATGGTGAAGAGTTGAACTTAACTAAAGTTCTAAATCTAAAAATATCAACTCTTATTATTTATAAGCATAAATTGAATTAGTAAGAAGATTGTTGCTATTTTTTTTGTTTTTTTGTTTTTGGTGAGATGATAAGAGATTAGAGATAGCTTAAGGTGATTTTGTGGTGGTTGGGTGTGTGATTTGGGAAATATTATTTGTTTTATGAATCAGGAGGTCAAGTGACATCTTTCAAATAAGCAGTAATAGATCCTTTTAGTGGTAGCTGATAAACTCAAGGGTAGTATCTCCTTTCAGTGATAAATTCTAAACTCAGGGGTTGTAACTTCTTTCAATAACAATTGATAAACCATGGAGTAATAGCTTCCTTCAGGTTGGAGCCTGAGAAACCAACAAATTGAGGGTTGTAGCTCTCAAGTAGGTTGAATCTTACCAATTGATGTAACAAGTTGAAGCTTGCTTTTGTAAAAGAAATTGGAGAAAATATTTAAGTCTTTATGTGTTGCAATCCTTCTTGTGTTGATGCTTACTTGAATTGTTATTAAAGAGATTGTTGATGTTTTAGTATCCTTTACTTTGCAAAAGAAAGTTTTTAAGATTATCACAATACTGATTCACCCTCCCCTTAGTATTTTCCTGGTTTCTAACAATTAGTATCAGAGAAAAGGTTACTTCAGATCAGGTTAATAGTTGGAAGAAAGATCTGGGATTATGGCAAACCAAAAAGGATGATTCACCAATAGGGCACCTATGTTCAATGGAACGAACTATGTTTTTTGGAAGGGAAGGATGAAAACCGCCATTCAACACGTAGCAGTCAGGTGGAGAGAGGAAACCACCCATTTCGGGTGGGTATTCTCTGGGCTTATGTCCCACCCAAAACCTTTACAGACCATCTGATCTGAAAGACGTAGATTAATGGCGGGGATGAATTAGCGGGAAAGTATACCTCGAAAATTGTGCGAAGGCGGAAAAAGCATGTTTTATAATATATTTCCATTATAAAAGGTTTACAAGCAGATATAAAGGATTTATGTATAAGAGTTCAACACTTCCATAGTTATGTGGCCTAAGGGTGCGTAAGCTAAGTTTTACAGTGATTATCGGGTCAATTGCGATTTGTGATGGAAGTCAACGAAGTGATGAACGAGTGGATTTGACAGGTTTATAAAGCTAAATTAACTCTTTTGAGTTCTGTATTAATCAGAGGTTCGCATTAACTTCAATGTGTAAAGTGGAAAATTAGGGTTAGAGCCAAAGATGAAGAGGAAGACAACCTGGTATGTTTGTTTGCATTTTGGCCAATCAGAATGCCCATGTAAGTCCAAAATTTCACAAAATAAATGTATTTCATTATGGCTAAAATGAATTAAGCATCATTAGGGAATTTACAGAGGAATTCAGCAGCGGATCAACAGAGCAAGCTAGCACTTATCATCCCCTTCTGAATCCAGCTATGTTCTTATTATTTCATGTTCTTTGAGGTGTCTTTTACCCTCTGTAAAATTCTATAATAGTTTTTACTTCATATAGATAGAAAAACAATTAGATAGTTTGGGCAGTTTCAGAAATCAACAACTATTCCACAATGTATAAAAGAGGAAAATTTACTAAGAAAGGGTTGGAATTTTGGAGAACCCGGAGACTAGGCCACTGTATTCCTGATATCATCGTTGATTAATGAAAGAATCAAAAGTTTCCATGAGTTGTTGCATATAATTTTGTAAGCTTCTCTGTCATGTATCATGCTATGTTTTCTTCTTTTCAAGTATAGTAATGAAGCTGCAGGTCTTTATTTGCTTATCTAGATAAAGTTAAAATTCCTTAAAAGAGCGCTCCTATACTTGAAGTCCTCATTTCCTTTCTAAGTTATAGATAATAGTTTCTGTGAAAGACCAACATATTTTCTATGATTCAGTTCTCATTATCATAGTTCCTCTAAGTTAAGATAGTAGTTTATGTGAAAGGTCAACATATTATCTTTAACTTCTCTTTAAAACTTTCTTCATTCATCATTTACATCTAGCAACAAATGGCATTCTGAGATGTTCTGGTCATACATGTATTAAGAGTTAATGACCAAGTTTTCTAGGTCCTTCATTTGAAAACACAACAAATAAGGAGTGATAGTAAATAATATTTATTAATGTCTTAAGAACAATTTCCCCACAGCCAGGAAATTGGTTTCTTAAGGAACAACATTAATTGGAGTCGTTGTCGGGGAGAGTAGACAAGAACACTTTTCCCTGGGTTTTCAATATTTTACTCTAGTTGTTCAGTGAGGAGGAAATATTTGGATGTTTTGAATCAAAGCAATTATTCTGGCTTCATGAAGACCCAATACAAGATCAGATACTTCACAACAGAAGGTTCAAGCTCTTTCAGATCCTGAAAAGCTTGTTTCAAGGAGGGTTAGGAAGACTAAGATTCCAATTACACCAATTCCTACATTGTCTGCATCTTGCAGCAATTCACTTGAACATTCATGTGATAAAGAGTCATCTTTTTCATAATTTTAATTTCAGGAACCTAACTGTCAAGAAAAATCTTTAGAGTCCATT
>APFE031665225.1:0-10834 GCA_000404065.3 Pinus taeda
TTTTTCGGTCCATGGTTTTGGACGTGATGGTTTTCGTCCATGGTATTGGATGCTTCGGCATGTATAAATATGTATTGTAACATTGAAAGGAATATAATGAAAAATCAAGCTGGTAGTCTCGGTTTTGAGATCAGTGGAAAATCTATGTGTATATGTGTTTTATGTGTTATGCTCTCGCATTTTTATTTTTCGTGTGATTTAGAATTCGTATGTAATTTCTGTACAGGGTTAAAACCTACAGTTGTTCCATGTAAATCTCCTCATCTAAATATCCATGTAAAATGCAGTTTTAACATCTAGTTAAATCAAGTAAAGCAACTAATGCTAATACAATTTGAATTGAAACAATTTTTACAATTGGTGAAAATATCTCATGAAAACCAATGCCTGCTTTCTGAGAAAAACCTTTTGCGACTAGCCTTGCTTTGTACCTGTCCTCTGTATCATCAACACCCCTTTTCAATTTGTAAACCCATTTACATCCCACAATTTTTCTGTCTTTAGGAAGTTCTACCAGATCCTATGTGCCATTCTTGACTAATGCCATCATTTCGTCCTTCATAGCTTCTTTCCACTTTTCACTTTTAGAACCTTCTACAGCTTCCTGATAGCACAAAGGTTCATCATCATTAGCGGTTAAAGCAACTGAAGTAACATAATCATCATACCTTTTAGGAGGACGTTTCATTCTTGTGGACCTCCTTAAATATGTTTCTGGTACTTCCATAATTTGCTGATTATTATCTGTGGGAACTTCTTCATGATCTGCATCTGAAACATGTTCATGATCTGCATCTGAAACTTGTTCATGATCTGCATCTGAAACTTGTTCATCTTGACTATCATTAGTATTTGAACTGGTTTCAAACTGAATGTGTTGAAGCTTAGATACATTATCCTGCTTCAATTTATCATATACATCTGGATTTTCAAGTGAAGATTCATTAAATTTAACATCTCTGTTAATGATGATCTTGTGAGTAGTAGGATCCCACAATCTGTATCCCTTAGTCCCGTCACCATATCCAACAAAGATATATCTTTTTGATTTATGATCTAATTTAGAACGTTGATGTTTCAGAACTAGAGCATATGCATCACAACCAAAAACTTTAAGTTTAGAATAATCACAAGGATGACCTTTCCATACCTCTTGAGGAATTTTTCATCCTATTGCAGTTGATGGTGATCGATTTATCAAATAGCAAGCTGTAGAAACCGCTTCTGTCCATAATTCCTTCTCCAAATTGGTGTTACTAAGCATACTTCTTGCTCTCTCTAAAAGAGTCCTGTTCATCCATTCAACAACTCCATTTTGCTGAGGAGTATATACAATGGTTTTGTGTCTTTCGATCCCAGCGTCCTTGCAATAATTATCAAATATCTTTGAAGTAAACTCACAACCATTGTCAGTTCTTAAACATTTAATGGTTCTTCCAATGATGTTTTCAACTAATGCTCTAAACTGTTTGAAAACTATAAATACATCAGGCTTCTTCTTTAACATGTAGACCCACACTTTTCTAGAGAAATCATCAATAAAAGATACAAAATATGACGATCATCCATATGAGGTTGTAGGAGATGGACCCCAAACATCAGAATGGATATAATCAAGGATTCCCTTACTAGTATGTTTTCCAGTTTTAAACTTCTGCTTGCTTTGTTTCCCAAATAGACAATGTTGGCAGAAATCTAACTTAACAGACTTTAAATTAGGAAGTAACTTACGATTAGATAAAATCTTTAAACCTCTTTCGCTCATATGGCCCAACCTTTGATGCCATAAACGAATAGAATTACTATCGTTTTCAAATATTGTAGAAACATGATCTGACTCTGTTCTTCCTTCTAACTGAAAAAGATTTCCAACTTTCTTTGCTTTCATTACTAGTAAAATTCCTTTATAAACTTTCATTACTCCACCTTGAATAAAATATTTATATCCATTAGTGTCTAGTACTCCTAGTGAAATGAGGTTTTTTCTTAGTTCAGGTACATGTCTTACATCAGTTAGAATTTTATTTGTCCCATCAAACATTTTAAGCTGGATGCTTCTAATTCCCACAATGTTACATGTGACATCATTTCCCATGTAAATTACTCCATTATTGGTTGATTTATAAGTTTTAAACCATTCTCTATGAATGTACATGTAATTTGATGCACCAGAATCTAACAGCCAACGTTGATCATGATTAGACAAATTAATTGATAACACTTCATCACTCATACCTAAAAAGGATGCCGAACCTGTATCTGTCGTGTTTGCTTCTTTCTTCTCTGTCGAAGAGTCTTCTTTGGATGTTTGCTGTCTCTTCCAACATTCCTTCTTCAAATGTCCTGATTTGCCACAAAACCAACACTTTACCTTACTCTTCTTCCCTTTTGATTTTGAATGCGAGTTGTTGTGCTTACTGAAGCGTCTTTCTTTAGAACGTCCTCTGACCATCATTGCTTCTGATGTAGAGGTTTTTGAATTTGACCTCTTCCTTGTTTCTTCGGACAACAAAGCTCCAACAACATCATCAAATTCAAGGGTTTCTGATGAACTAAGACTTAATAGAAGTAACAAAATGATCCCATGACTCGGGCAACGAGCATAATAAAGTTATAGCTTTATCTTCTGATTCAAATTTTACTTCTATACTTTCTAACTGCACCAGGAGAGTATTAAAGGTATTCAAATGATCAGTAATGGATGTACCTTCTTTCATGCACAAATTGTATAACTGTCGCTTCAGAAGAATCCTATTGGTTAAGGATTTCGTCATGTACAACTTTTCAAGCTTTGTCCACAAACCAACAACAGTTTTCTCTGACACGATGTTAAACAAAACATCATCCGCCAAACACAGTCGAATTCCGCTCAGTGCTCTTTCATCCAAGTCATTCCATTCATCATCTGTCATGGTGTAAGGCTGTTTCGCTTTTCCCAACAAAGCCTTTTCCATGCCTTGTTGCACGAGTAGATCATACATCTTCACTTTCCAGATCTCAAAGTTGTTTTTGCCATTGAACTTCTCGATCTCAAATCGAGCACTTTGAGTTTTTGCCATGTTGCGTCACATAAAATCTCCAATTGAAACTTTTAATAAATGAAGTTTTTATTTAAAAAAAAAACTGCCCTACCTTAATAAAATGCCTTTGCCTTATCATGTCATGGGATATTACAATTAAAAAAACAAAAAATATGATGACATAAGTATGGACGACATCCAATAAACAATTCGATGGCTACACATGTTCATACAACGAAGAATTAAAACTTGTAGCGATTATCACAGCAAGAATCAATGACTTTATATTTATATGGATTTCTCTCCCCAACGTACAATCAACCACAGTCCTTCACAAATTGTGAATATGCATTACCTTTGCTGCGTCTAACAATTGTGCCACTGTTTAATCTTGGTCAATGCGCTGTCTAAATACCAATTGTCAGAGCACGCACAACAGGCTACTGCTCCAACACACAGGCAGTCTACTGCTCTTTCAGCTGCACAGTAATTTACAAAGCTTCACCCGAATCTTTAACGTCGGACCACAAAAAAAACACTCGCACACAAAACCACGCACTCAATCTGTGATGAACAAACTTCACGCAACACAGTTATAGGCATTGGTCTTCTATGATTCAACGCAGCTTCCTTCGAGCTTTGCCAGAGAGATTAATTACCACGATGGGCTCTTTGACCACGGGCTCCTTCACTCGAGCCACGAAGGGCCACACTACAGCCACAACGACAGCACCGCTCGACTAGCTCTCTCCCAACATCCACTGGTCATAGGAGTATCCAGTTCCTTTGCTGCAAACAAGGCACCACCGCCCACCAGCTCCTCCATGCGGCAGATTTCCTCGTCACGAAAATACAGCTCGGACTCGCGAAGCTCTACTGAAAAACTCGCGCCGAGCTCCAGAGGCCTCACAAACGTGTGATAGTGCGCTCAACAGGATTAACAGTCCTGAGCTCTGATACCAATTGTCAGAGTTAACACAACAGAATTTAAAACACAAATAAGACACACAACAATCAACTATAAAAAAACATAGATTTTAATGTGGTTCACCCAACCAATCTGGGCTACATCCACCAAACAGGGGCATCAACAATCTTATTATTCAACAGGAGATTACAACACATAATTCCTCACACCCTCTTAGCTCAAACATCCTCTACGGGCTTACATTTTATAGATAGGAGTAGAAAACTGAATCATAAATTCTCTCACAACAAATATAGCAAGCAATAACTCCTCCTCAGGAATAACTGGAGCTAACTTAGCAACAAAACCTATTGTTGTCACATTCATGAGATTTTATCCTAATTTAATTAACAGAAAAATCTCAACATTTTATAGCTATACCCTGAATTTACAAAAATCCCTGCCGAATTTTATCAAAATCTCGTTGAAATTTCCATGATTTTAAGGGCAAAAAAACAATCTCGCTAGACTACGACTTTTTTAACTATTTAACTATAACTATATTTTATTTTTAACAATTTAACATTTTATATTTAATTATTTTTTAACTATTTAATATTTAACTGTCTATATTTATATTTTATATTTAACTGTTTATATATATTTTATATTTAAATATTTTTTGGTGTTTTTTTGGCATGATTATTAATGTCACATGGGCCCTCATTTTTAATTTATATTTTTTAATAATACCAAGATTTACATTGCATTAATAACTTTTTCGATATTCTAATTCATACAAGTAAGGTAGGTAAATAATATTAATAAAATATTTCACGAATACCCAAATTAATAATACCATGGGCCCTCATTTTTAATTTATATTTTTTAATGATATCAAGATTTACATTGCATTAATAACTTTTTCGATATTCTAATTCATACAAGTAAGGTAGGTAAATAATATTAATAAAATATTTCACGAACACCCAAATTAATAATAAAATATTTTACGGATACCTAAATTAATAATAAAATATTTCACGGATACTCAAATTAAACAATTTAAAATTATTTAAGACATGTACCTATTTTTAAATTTAAAATTTTTTGATTGGTTTACATATTGTGACATGGAATTACATGAAAATTTCGTGGGCACTTTTAGGCTAAAATTCTATAATTCCTTTTTTGGAACGCATGTAAGGGCCATTTGGTCTACTGGGATGGCTTTAAGGACTTCTTTTCTCAAAACTAGTTTCCTCAATCACGAAATCCATTTGTAACTTTAGTGCTTTAACCTTTTTTCCACCTTTTCCAATAACCAAAGCCAAACACTGTTCCTGTATGGATTTGGTCTTAAATAAAAACCAAGGTATTTCAAACTGCCTTGAAATGTTTTGACAATGAAGGGGAAGTGGATGTGCACCCTTCGCACTTCTCCACGAGACAATCCAACATAAGAAAGATTGATTTTATAAATATTTATAACCATGTTAGTTGCTTTCTAAAGAGCATCCTTAATACTATCCAAGTTCGGTCTCGATCCATTACAAAAAAGCAATATATCATCAACAAAAAGGAGGTGAGCAATGAAGAGGTTATCACCACCTCAATGCCCTTAAGATTTACTCGTCTTTTTTTTGCCAATAAAACTTGCTCAACCCCTTAGCTGCTAAAAGAAACAAAAGGGGAGACAAACGACATCCCTATCTCAATCCTCACTGAGCACGATAAAAAGAATATGTCGATCGATTGATCATAATAACAAAAGAGATTGATGTCATATAGCTCATAACCTAATTGATGAAGGGAACTTCAAACCCTCGGTGAGTGAATAGTAGCCAAATAAAGATGTAGTTGACTCTTTTGTAGGCTTTGGACAAGTAAAATTTGACAACGATTCCTTTCAACTTTTGTATGTTGAGGCTATGTAAATCATTGTGCGCCACACTAATAGCTTCGTGGGTCTGATGCCCCTTCAAGAAACCAAACTGTTCTCCAGATATGTTCCTGGAAAAAATTGGTCTAAGTCAGTTGGCTATAATTTTAGCAATGATTATATAGACACAATTGCACAAAGTGATCAACCTGTAGTCATCAAAAGATTGTGGATCATCTACCTCCGGAATAAGGGAGATAAATGTTGAATTCAAAGGGTAAAAAAATCTCCCTAATTGACGAGAATCCTTTTTTACTCTGAGCAAATCAACCCCCACCATTTCATATAACCCCAAATAATATTCCACAATCCAACTATTCGGGCTAGGACTCTTATCCTTTTGCATTCCCTTTACAACCTCTGGCTTCCCAACCAAAATGTGTTCCATCAAGCTCTAGTTGTCTTCTTCATAAAAAAAATGGGGAAAGTATTGTGCCATTCATACCACTTCAACAATAGTAACTTTCTTCGACGCCTTGAAAATATTTTTAAAATAAAGGAGGCTAGCTCTTCAAAAGTGTTTGCTTTGCCTCCGCTTGGCTTGGACAGTTCCCATATAATATTATAACTTTAATGTCCTTTGGCATAATTTTAAAAAAGCTTGGTGTTCTTGTCCCCACTCTTTAACGAGATCGCTCTACTCTTCAGTTTACATTGTTCTTGTTTTTCATCAAGTAGTCTCCTCTTCAAGGCCTCCAATTGCAAAATCCCTTGTTTGGCATTGACCGATTCATACCCACCACCTTCCAGAGATTTAAGTCTTTCGAATTCTTCTTCCACGAATTTGAGCCCCACACCATCTCTAGCCTTCTTATGCAAAGCCCATTGGATGGTGGCCGGTTTCACCTTTTTGAGATTGTTTGCAAATTGTTGGGCAATCGAAATTCCTAGCTCCCGATTATAGGGGATCCAAATGTCTCTAACCATCTGCACCAAACCTTAATCATTCATCCAAGATGGATTGAATTTAAAAGAACTCCCTGGTTTTTAGGTTCCACTTTTAGCCCCAAGAATACCTAGTGATGGTCAAAAACCACACCAATCCCAATCCATTAACGAAACAGGGGAAGTCTTCTAACCAAATATTTCACCATTAGGAATCGGTTAAGTCATTTGGCTACCATCGCATGACTAGTTCTCATATTTCTCTAGGATGGTTTGTATTTGATGAAATTAACATTAATAAGTTGATTGTGAGCAAGTTTCCTTACAAATAAATCATCCATAGGGTTTGGGAGGGGTTGAGGTCCTTAGACTTCTAAGGCTTCTAAAGCGAAATTCAGGTCCCCCTCAACTATGAGATTATCTTTCTTGATAAAGGATTTGTTCACTTAGTTGTTCCAGAAAGAGGTTCTTTCATAGCAAGGGTCATATATATTGACTATAAATAGGTCCATACTTATCTCCGATGAGAATATGTTCGCTCCTAGAACCAAATCTTCTCCCCAAGTGCTTGACACTCTAATAGTCTTTAGCCGTTGAAACCCATTACCAAATCGTCCAAGAATCCTCTCGCATAAGTAGAAAAGAAAAACCACCTAAAAAACATTTTATTCAAAATTTCAGAAAATTTATCATCTTTCCCCAAAATTTCCTAAAATAATAAAATATCTAATTTTCAAAATATGACTAGAATTTCTATAACTTTCAAAAAGAAAAAACATAATCATTACTACCACATTAATTAGCAACTATTATTACTATATATATTATATATATATTCCTTATATGTAATTTATTCAATTTTTTTTTTTAAACATAAAATTTTATAAGTATCAACTTCTTTCCCATCATTACTCTTTTTCGTCATCCGTCCGTTCCAAACAAGGCATCAATGGCCAAAAAAAAGCGTAGCGTGGGGCATATTCATCTTTTTATAAATTATAATTTCTTCCCTATTATTACCGTCGTTTTCACTCATTCGTCGGTTCCTTCAGAACAACAGATAAGGGTATTTATTCCGCCTCCTTTCCAATCACGTTTTTGATGGAAACCTGAAAGGAATTTGATCTTCAGAATGGTTCTTACCGCAATTTAAAGTAAAACCTAATTTCTAAATCAACCTAAATATGAAAACCCTATTTCAACAACAAAAATATACAGTTTCAACCATGTGAAGATTAACCAGATCTGGAAAAACCACCAAAAAAACGGAACAATGCCCGTTTTCAAACGCTGAAAACCATTCCTTTAGAACATGCACACAGGAGTCTCAATCGCTGCTTGTCCACATCAATGAATTAATTATCAAAACAAACAGCTGTACGCAAGGAAGGCGTCCAAATATTGATAATGTACATCGTCATGTGCAACGACTTACTCCAAAACTGAGATCACACCACACCAGAGCCATTCACCAAACTCGCAAGTGCGTCAAAAAGTGAGAATGAAAACCCTAAAACCAAGATAATCTCCTAAAACTTCACCCCTACTCCCACCAATCGACTTCAATTCAATTCAATGGTATATATGGTATCCAATGTGTCGGCGAATCTTTCACAATAACGCTCTTCGCCTCCCTCTCTTTAATCCCAACGTGGCCCCAAACACCCACACTGCACAGATCATGTCCTAAATTAGCAAATCTGAATAGGATTTCAATGCAGGCAATGATCAATAAAATCCAAAAAAAGTGAACCCTCGGGAACGGCATCATTCCTCTCATGAAAGTACCCAAATCATGGCTCCAACGACCCAGCTGCTGCGATCCGCCGAGGCCTTAACAATGCCCGGAGTAATTAACTCATCTTCTCCATTATTTTCTTTATTGTTCCATTCCCAATGTTTCTCATACCTGCAGATATTGGAACTGAACTGTCTAGGAGAGGCTAATGTTTGTTATTATTAATTTTCTTGTTACAGGTTCAGGTGATTGTTCTGAATGCTAATATGAGTTGCCAAGAGTGTCGTGACAAAGTCTCCAAAGTGCTCTCCAAAATTGACAGTATGTTGAATCTTCATCACATTCTACACATCAATTAATTTGGGCAATGGCAATGAAAATTATTTAGTGTTCCTGTAAACATTCATACATATTTATGTTTCATTATATATTCAGTGCTCTGCTTGTTTAGATTGTTGTCGTTAACGTGTTCTGGTATTTGGTTAGTTTCACTGTTAAGATTTATTTGGATGAGACACACTAATTTTGTATAACATTACTGATAAATTAAGAGTACCATCACAGATATGAGAAACAACCCCAGTATTTTTATTTCTTTGAGAATACCTGCTCTGTTTTTTCCTTTGCCAGTTTTCTGAAAGTTGTTTGTGGCGTGGTTATGGGCAGCTTTGCTGGACTATGTGGTGGACGTGGGGCAGAAGAAGGTAACAGTTAGAGGGCGTGTAGATTCCCAGAAGAGGATGCAACGAATTACATTAATGGCCAACGACAAGAAGAGAAAAGACATCCATCAATTTGAGGAGGTAGGCGGCGAGGGATACTCTACTGATGATTACATGGAGCAGCAGGAGTGCTGCAGCAAGAGGTGGAAGCTGCTGAAATCAAGAGATCATAGTCCCATGATCAGAGGGGCCTGCTGTTTTCGATGTTGCTTGTCTTAGAGGAATCTGTCTCATTTTTTTTTTCCCATGAAAGAAATCGTGCCAGAGTAGCGTAGCTTTGAGTTAATACAATTTGGTATGGACCACATTACCAGATTTCCCCATTAAAGTATAAGGTTTGGTATTGGATCACATCATTTGTGGAGACCAAACTGTCTTACCTAATCATTAAACCATATAGCTGTGACTTGTCTTAAAAAATCTGTTAAACATGTTAGATTTAATTTATGGGTTTCCCTAATTACTTTAAACCTTAACCAAGATCTACTCTTTTGTAAGAAATTGAAAATAATGCACAACGGAACTTACTTTCCATCTTCTAAAGCTCCTGGTCTTGACTTGAGTTGTTGGCTCTTGAATCCTTCCAAGAAATTGCAATCCTTTTCTCTGGCTATCCTTGATAGAGTATCAAGTCTTCAATGGAGCAGGCTAATTTTTCTGAGTGATTGCAAGCCTTGGAGACTCAGCCCTTTTATAGCAGTCCCAATCCTATGGCAGCCGAAATTTGGCTGTCAATTGACAGCTAAATTTCAGCCCCAATCCTAGGGCAGCCGAAATTTGGTTGTCAATTGACAGCTAAATTTCAGCCCCAATCCTAGGGCAGCCGAAACTCGGCTGTCCAGATTTCTTGACAGCCAAATTTCGGCTGTCAAGAAATTTATTACTGCTATTATTTCAATCAATTATAATCGGTCCATTAACAATTATAATTGATTAACATTATTCTATATGTATTTGTATCCAAATCCTTATTTAAATACGTTTAATGCCATAACTTAATTAATCACATTATTTGGCATATTTAATCATTACATAAACGTAATCTTGCTGACAGTATTTGATATCATAATCATAATGCACGCATGTCCAACCTAATTATTGTAATTAGACGTCTCTAAATCCAACAATCTCCCACATGGACAAGTGCAACCTTTTGATTATATATCCTTAACTTTATTGCATGCAACTTTTCTGTCTTTATTTATCGTATTTCTTAAACAATTTCGTCCATCAATTATGCTAACAAAGGACTTAAGCGGCATTTGTCACATTTATTCGCAACTAAACTGACATAAATCACACTGCCAACATAACTGAATGACATGAATCTGATTTGGACATATAGTTTAGAAATTACACGCAAGTGTGATTAGACGTGCCTATTTCTAATTGAGTCACCTTTACTTTACTGTATGAGGCCAAAAAATTTAAACTTTAAAGAAAGAAATAATGAAACTGAAACTGAATGCAACTTGTATATATCATCAAAATTGTTTACAATTGCATTACATAGAACATCAAAAACAGAACTTAAAACATATTTAGACTCCCACATTTTCTAATCATCCTAAACAGATATTACATCCATACAAGCAACATGATGGTGAAACTTCTTGGGTG
>APFE031665229.1:1183-16040 GCA_000404065.3 Pinus taeda
AGCCATAGTTGGCTTTTCTTTCAGAATTTTATTTTTAATAAATATTTGTTTTTTTCATTCATTCATCTGATAATTTATGATAGTATATTCTTTGCGCATTTGAGCAGGTGGGGTGGAACATGTTCATCATCAATGCCATTATTCTTAAATTGACTGGCATTTCTCTCAACTCTTGTAGAAGTTTCTTAGTTCTTCTTTATACACCCTTTTATTCTATTTTCCTATTTTTATCATTATTTTAGTGTTTTAGTTTCAACTGCTAAAGAGATAGACTAGTGATGCTTAGATTATATTTTTTATTCCTAAAATTATCCTTTTTTTATCAAGGCTTTTGTCAAAATTTTAATTTATTGATTCAATATTGACTCAGTCTATTTCCCATCCCATTCTAATACTAAATATTGCAAATCAAGCTTTCTAAGCTCCATATCTTCACATTCCTCTAAGTTTTTTAGGTCCCTAACGTCTTAATCCATTTATGTGTCTTTGTTGTCTCCACCATTATTGTTTCTTCACTTCATTCATTATATCATTCTTTCCCATGTTTCTTATAACTAGTGGGATTACTCCTTAGGATTATTGGTAACCTTGTTTAATGTTTCCACCATCTTCTTGGATAACATTTCATTTCAATTACATGATATTTTCCAATGAAATCAACATCCAAGGAGGGTCTTTTACTGAATTATTTCTTTCTTACCACATTTTCAAAACTCCTAGGTTCTTTCTCCATTTATGATTTAGGGACAGAGGAATATTTATTAAGAGGAAAATACCTAAATATGTTGCCTTGCTAATGATATTTGTGTTGATGTCACTTGTTGTGATGACAATCCTCCTACCAACATCCATTCAACTGAGCCTGTATTAAGAACATGTTTCGGTACCAGAAATACTTGCTCATTGTCCCATGCCTTGAAATGTGTGTTAGTTGTTTGGAAAATACAAGGATGCAAATTTGGAGAATAGTTTCGTCTAAGGAATACATTATTTTAACTATGAATTTTTTTTCTAGTCTCCTAGGATAAACTTTTAGTTGTTCAATATTGTATAAAAATTAAAAATAAACTAAGAAAATATATCTAAAATTGCAACAAAAAATAAAAGAGCAAGGCAGAGCAATAAGAAAAAAACAATGAAAATTGTTTCTACACTTCAAACCATACAAAGTAAAGTGTGCATGTTATTTTGAAGAGAAAACTCTATACTAAACACACAAACCCAATAACCAAAATAAGATAAATTATCTCAGTCCCCATATGATTAACAAAAACAGGTAAACGCATGAGTAATTCACTATAAAATGTATTTTCAAATATTTAAAACCTTTAGTATTAAAGTAGCTTTAAAATATTTAAAATTTATTTAAATTATCAATATTAAAAAAAAATAACACATTTTGAATTAAAATTTACATACTAGCACAATTATATAAATTAAATGGTTAGTGAATGTTAATAATTATCAATACATAATAAAGACCAAAACATTTACTTCATCATACATCATAGGTTGCTAAAATTTCAAATTTTATGAAATTAACATTATTATTATTATCATTATGATTATAAGCTAAACATATATTCATTTCAGAAAGAATGGAAAAAGATTTTTATCCATGAAGATTTAGATCCACTTTATTATGGAGTTTCTTAATCTATAAATAGGGTATGTACAATACCATGGACTAGAGCCATGTATTTTCGATATCACATGCTGAAAAAACCATAACTCATTTCAAATGAAACTTGCTCATATGATATTTTGTTAACTAGCAGTTCCACCATATGTCGCAAAGAAACACCATAAGGTGGGAGCATAGACCTTTATTTTAGTTTATTTTACAATGGTAAAATTAACAAAGATTTCTTGCATAGAAAAAGGAGAAAGATGGAATGGGAGGGAGTCAAAGGCTTGTTACATTGATATGTGTATTATTGTGGAATTGGATGGGACACACATGATTAAATAGTGGGATACATCAAATCATTGTCTTCCTTTTGAATCCCCAACATTCAACAATGAATTCATCTGATTGTTAACTATTATCCTACAACCCATTCCACAGATGTGTTCTTAAGCTGAAGTGCCAACTATTCCAACAAGAGGAAGAAGGAAATGCTAACTATTTTGGCCATTCTATGGTTGTCCCAAAGCGCAAGGACATGGTCAAGCTTGGCCAAGTAGTTGAGAAAATCCATGCCGAGAAGTATAATGGAGCTGGAGTTGGTCCACACCCAGAGACTTCACCATCCATTCCCTAGATAGAACTGATTTAACTTCTGTTGTTGATACCTATCAACACTCACCAACGATACTTTAGGTAGATTTGTTAGTTTTAATTGCAATCACAATATAATAAATATAGCATATACTAAACATTCCTTCAAACTAATTCTTGTTTTGATGTACATTTAGTGTTTATTAAGGTATTGTGAAAATCTTGAGTGAAATCCTGATAGATAGATCAAAGTTTGTAAGCATAGATATGAAATAATACATGTGACCTTTTTGTATTTACTTCTTCAAGAATTCATTCCATCACGGTGTTGAGAGATATTTGAAATGCAACCATCACATCCAGTGTCCTGTTTATTTTTTCTCGTTTATGGAAATAATAGTATTGTAGATGTAATGTTTTTTTTTGTTTTCTATTGTTAGAAAATTATATATTACAGAGCAATGGAATACATAAAATATATTGCAGAAATAAAAACATAGAAAACACACAAAACAAGAGAGACACATATATACGTGGTTCACCCAATTTGGGTTATGTCCATGGAGAAATAACCAATCCTTCATTTTATATTATCTAGCAAAGTGAAGAGATACAACCTACAACAAATCCATTGTAATTCCCTTTTTTCTCTCACACAATCTCCTCTCTCTTTCTCACTCAAAATATAGAGCTACATAGATGCAATACAATTCCCTCATATATAGCGAGGGGTTCCCTTCTAGGAAAAAAACACTAAATTAAACATAACTTCTACCGTCATATCTTCGCCTAATGAATGACCCAGATTATACAAAATTACAACATTTTACAAGGCAATTTCACATCTATTTTTAGCTTGGGGGTCACTACCCCAAATCCCCCACCAGGGGGGATCCAAATAATCATCGTCACCACCCCCCCGGCGGACGCCCCTGGCGACATACATTCTACGGGCGGCATTATGAACTGGGGTCCAATGTGGGGATACCTCTGAATAAAGAAGATAATTAGGCTCCACACCCAACATTTATTTGTATGCTTTGGTTTGAGATTCACATTAACTCTTTTGAAATAGAGTATGAAAATAATTATTCTATCATTTTCTAAAACTTGGTTCAAAAATAATCTATATGTAAAGACCATATTCAGAATTGTGGGTGTAACAATTTTTATTGAAGCAGATAATGTCACATCATTTTGAATGTCATTCACTTTGGGCATTGTCTTTCTTTCTAGAATATGTTAAACCCAATCGAGAAAATTTTCGTTTATTTCAAATGGATTATAAAGTAGGATAAGAACATATTTTGATCATTGCAATAAATTTAGAAAATTTATATAGTTATGAAAGAAACATCCATTACAATGAATATCGTTATTTATGCATCCTAATTAAATACACAGAGATTGTCTAAGCAGTTGTAATAACATTTTCAAATAAAGTAAAGAAAACAAATAAAGTCAATAGTTCCATTCACAACAGCTATTGTGATATTTTTTTCACAATTCTTAGTAAGAACATTTAAGAATATAGATATAGGAATGCTAAACAGGAAAATCCAATGGTATATTTTTATATTGACACACATTTCTCTACCAATATTTTTTTTCCAACACTTTAGGAGGCCAAACATATATATAGTTCATTTCCATTCTAAATTTCTGCATAAAAACTGAGTCATTTTAGGGAGTAGTTTTTTGTCCCATGATTATATCATCAACCTTTTACAACAAAAAACCATTTTGATGAAAATACAAGCTGATGATGAACAATTCCCCACTGTTATAGGAAAGGAAGATAGTGCTCTACACTGAAGCACCACAGGGTCTAGGGTAGCAGGCGGTCTGACGTTTTATTGTCGTCATCATTGCTTTTGCCATTTTCCTACAGTGAGGAGCTCACCGTCACGTCTTTTGGACTAGTTCCCTACCCATTCTACAACCGTTACTTGCATCCCTGATTTTGTCTAAAACAATTGGAATGGAGTTAGACGTTCTCGATTATTCCACCAACCCAAATCCCTATGAGCTGATTTGGGCACTCCCTCATACTATGTCAAGTTCTGGTCCTCATTTCACATTGTTTCACCTGTGGATAGGCCTGTTGTCTATCATTGAGCTTTCTAAACCATATTTTCCCTACCTATCAGCTTCTACTCCCCCCATTGCATCTCATAGGCTTGACTTCCCTCCACTCTCTCCTACTACGCTCAACCTTCTTGCTGCTTGCATTGCACCCTCCCCTACCTTTGATTCTATTTTTCCTGAGGCATCCCTTCACCTTGTATTGTTTGGCATTCCCATTTCTTTAGGGTTGTCAGAATCTAGGATATCCTCTATCCCTCACTCCACACTGGAAAACAACCCTAACCCTACCTCTTTTTAGGGGAATTTTCCTATTCCCTCTGCCAGCTTCAATATTCTAGTAGTTAACCCTCAGAACTCCTCCCCTTCTCCACATATGGACTCACAAGGAAATCACAACCCCTTCCTAGACCATTCGACAACTACATAGACTAGTAATGCCAGGAAGAGTAAGTGTGTCAAGGCCTTCAGAAAGGACATCAATCTTAGATTTGGGGAAGGTATCACTATGAGAAAAGTGGTGGATACTGCAAATAGGGTTCTAGTGGGGTGTGTGAGGGGAAGAACATATTCGACCGAGTGGCTTTGCTTCTAGACCTTCAATATTTGGGTCACTTTACTTAAGGAAATTACGTCGATCACCATTCTATGTCCACGAAAGTTTGCCCTCAGTTTCCACCGAGAAGAATATAGAGATTGGATACTCTCCCACTACTGTCATATCAAAATGGACCCTATGCTTCTAAACAATGGAGCCCCCTCTTTAATCGAGAATGAGAAAAGTTGGGTGTTGGTCCGATTTAGGTTCATATTCTAGGGATACCTATACACTTTTGGTTGGAGGACATCTTTGTTCACATCAGAAATGCACTGGGTACCTATTTGGATCATGATAAGTCATATACAACTTCTAACAAAAAATCTATGGCCGACATACTAGTTCACCTAGACACCAAAGAAGGATTGGAGGAAACAATTACTCTGCACTAGAAGAATTTAACTCGCAAACAAACCCTACACTATGAGGGAGTCCCATTTAGGCGTAGAAGGTGTCACAAGGTAGGGCACCTATATAAGGAGTGCCCACTGGTGTCATGGGCGACTTCTTCATTAGCAAAAGGCACTAAGAATCCACAATATGAAGATCCTCTGGTGCAAGGACAACCTCCTCACGTTACCAATCTGATGGCTATGGATGGGGATACATCTCTACCAACTTGTTTTGCCTCTCTGCGGCCTACATCCTCACCCATGACGAGATCTCGGACTATTGCGGTAGCTTCTCTCTCCATGTGTACTCTTCTTTCTCTCTATTCTTCTGTTTCTTTTATATGCATTGCACAACAATTACATGTTGCATATGCATCCATTCCTATCTTTTCCACATTCCCTCTAACATGCCCGCTCGATCATCCTTCTACTATCTTCTCCACTACCCCACCCTTTGTTACTAGAGCTAACTCTATCACTTCACCTAAGCCCTCCACCACTTCTCAACTTTCACATCCATATAACCTCCAACCTCGAGGTATCCATCCCTCTTGGACCATCTAGATTAGGTCTATCTTCCCTCCCTATTGATACCAAACCCACTTGAGTGCACCCTTCTAGGATTTCGAGAGTTATACTTCTTGCTGGGGTAGATGTGGCCTTGGGAAGATAGACCACAATTGATAGGTTCTTAGAAAAAAAACACCCTTAATAAAGATGATCCATGAAGTGGTTGTCCTTCAAATGTATAGGGTTGGCTAGCCCTACTAAAAAACTAGCCTCAAGAGACTCCTAGATACAGAGCCATCTGACATAATTTTTTACAAGAAACCCTTGGGAAGGCAGAGTAGGTTTCCTAGATTTGTCACTCTATGATGCATGGTTGGTGCTTTAATGCCCTAGATGTCAATGGGTGATCTCAATGTATTGCACTCGACATTAATATTCAATCCATCAACCCCATTTCTGTATGGGGGGGACCTAGATTCCTAGGAATGGATATTTTTTCCTTGGAGATGGGAAGGAACTTTTGTATCATCGATGTCTATCCACCATATCATACTAGGGTGGAGCTCTGGAATCACCTCTTGCAACTATCGTTGATGAATTCTAATAACATAATTTTGGGTGGACAACTCAATTTCACTATTTGTCATGAGGAATCCTAGGGACATCATACACAGCTGGATCCCCTATTAGATTATATGGAACATCTCTTGTAACAACATCATATGATTGACATCCCCATGAAAAAAAAGAAACTGACATGGCATAATAGTAGAATTGGTGATGCTACTTTGGGTATGATATTGGATTGCTTTCTCATCAAGGAGGACTTGCTTGGTATCCTCTATAATTTTCATCAATGAATTCGATCTTTGGGTATCTTAGATCACTCACGCATCTATCTAGAACTAGATGGTACATCCCTAAAACCTAGAGCACCTTTCAAGTTCAACTTGACCTGGTTACAGGACCTCAAATATCACAAATTGGTCATCGGTTTTTGGAGAGACTACCCTCCTTCCCAAGGGTAGAACCTAGCTGAAGGATTTTTTAGAGCAACCATGTATTTAGACTAAAGGGAATCAAAGTGGGAATGTTCTATGTAATTCTTTCAATAAGTCCTCTAAATAATTCTTAGGTTCAGTGAGCTAATATTAGTAGTAATTTCTCAATTCCATTTCAATGTTAACATCTCACTATAACTTCAAACCCTAACTGTCTTTTAAGGTTGAAAATAAGTTAAGATGTTGATGTTAAACCATGGATAAATCAAAGAATTGTTTTTTCTTATATCCTTCATCAACCCATCAAACTTTTAATTATTGCTACCATAAGAGTTCCTCTTATCTGTTACAGTTCCCCAACTATATTTGATGTTGGGCTTTGTGGCTGATAAGTTTTCTTGTTCTACCTTTGAGGATGATATTATACTAAATCTGCTCCATTTTTCTCAATCAAATCCTTCTATGATTTAAAAATATCTTTGAATTCATCTTTATTGCGTTGTCATAGATAATATGACGTAATTTAAATTTTTCTAGAAGTGATATGTTGTGGTACATTTTCCCATTAGAACTTCTTTCCAATATTTAGCCAAATTCTATTAAACGTATGGATTATTTAGCTAAAACACTTCTAAATTAAATGGATCATTTTTTGGATTCATGTCTAATATAATTTCAAACATATTGGTCAACGATTCAAGCCCATGATTACAACAAACTTATTGGTCCTTTGATCATTAAATATTTTGAAAAAGGAAATTCATCTACTCTAGAGCTTACGTGATGAAGGACCCCTCTTCTATTTCCCTAGGTATGAGTTCCATTGGATGTTCCCAATTTAACTAAAATTAGGCTTCAATTACTAACTTCGAAAAACCACAAATCTGTATATGGTCATATCATCATTATGACTTGAATTGGAAGTGGAATCCACCCATGGTATCCACCTAGTCTATTATAACTCAAGAAGCCACCGAGAATACTGTAAATAACATGCCTCACTTGGTAAAATGATAGATGGTTCCTTCAAATTGTAGGGAAAATGATTTATCCATATAATAAAGAATTATATGTTTTTCATATATTGTTAGGTATTGAGCATGTGTATTTTATGTTCAATGTTTTTCCAAGAATAGTTGCATGCCATATTTATATTCTTTCTCTCCTACTCTCTCTCAATATTTATTGTTCCTAGATCATAGCCCCTACGATCTAGATAAGTGGTATGAGAGCCAAGTTGATTTAACAAATGTATGTCTAGGCCATTTTTTTGAGATTCAAGTTATTATTTAGATGAAAGATTAAATTTTCTCCTTGGTGAGGGTTAAGCCTTTTATTTCTTCAAATCATTCACCATATGGATTTGGTGAAATCACTAGCAAGGTCCAAAGGGATTGTGACTACTAAATCCCTCAAGAAATAATTAGTAAGAAGGAAAGGATCAAACCCTATGGTTGTGGTAGCCATTAAAAGGGTTGTAGGAAGTTCAAAGATGAAGTATCATAATGATGACATGCCTCAAAATAGAGATGTGGTGGAGGAATTATAGATTTGAAATGACATTAGTGTTTATGTGCCCTTCAGTAATGGAAAGAACATGTTGCATAAGTTTTTTTGCAAGAAAAAGAAACTAATCCAGGTTTGACTCTGGTGAAGGCATGGCCTCATGGACAAGCTACAAATCTGCGTCTTTCCCAATGATAGTTCTCACAATAAGCAATGGTACATTCTCAAATACCTCAATAATCCTCATTATGTTGTTTTCTTTGTTGATTCCACCTTGGAATACTACCTCAACCTCCAAGAATCAAGAGATTTTAGCCACGCATAAATTAAGGAAGAATACATGGCATACGCTTGGGAGGAGAAGATGTACAAATAATCTCGTAGTTTCTTATTTTTTCTCATCACTCCTCACACCCCAGACTGCAAGGTTGAACATTATAATGATGTGGAGGATACCATCAACATGACCTACACTTGGCTCGCTATTTTTCAAGCCTCTAGAGTGCTCATGGTTCTCCTCAATATTCAAACTGACCCTTTTCTTGCCAAGATACCTGGCAAAAGGGTGACCACTATGCTAAGCATACGGTCCCTCTCTGACCTCTGAAGAATAGAAAATCCAAGGCTTTATAGCTTTGAAGGTTATAATGACATCCACATGAGTGACGACATAGTCTCCATGAATATCATAGGAAATCTTGTGAATGACTTCATTATATTTTATCTCATACCATTCATGATTTTAGCCACCACTCATATGTTTCAAGAAGTTCAAAAAATTTCATAAAAATGAATGTTCACAAAAGAAAAAACGATGGCCATAGTGCATGGTGAGTTTCTGCTTCATAATAGGGGTAACGAAGGCTATGGATGTCACATGGTAGTATTCCAAAACATGATCCAAGCCTCCAGTTCATGTTTATATTCTCGCAATGATGCCTTGCTCACTACCTATGCATGATATCCTAGAGTGAAGAGCCTCTTCTTTCTTCAGATTGTAACGAGTACATGTTGAATATTTCAGATCAACTTTCAAATCACATCCAAAATGAGTGGAAGATTTTGGATCTCTAGCCACAACACTAAGAATTCCATTGGAATATTTTTGATGTTTCCAAATCCCGCACCTATGTAAGATTTCAGAGGTTTTCCATTGCCAAATACTTTTCCAATCGAATACTTATGATATCGACCCTTCTAAATGGATTATCTTTTTCATAGCCCATTGCAATGGAAGATTATCCTTTTTGGCCCCCTCCAACAAAATAATTTTGTCACTCACACTAGTTGGGTCAAAAATTTTGACGACATACACAACAAGATGAAGACATTTTACATTATAACCTTCTAGGCGAAACTTCCATCATAGACCCATGTCAATGAAGATTTTCCCATCTAGGGCTTGTCCATATACTATTGGTATTAGATTTGGCCCACAAGTGTCATGGAACATTAATATCTCTGGACCATCATTTATCATAGTTGTGGGTCACCTACAAACCCATGTTTATGGATCAACCACAAAACACCCTTGTCATTGATGTTCATTTTCTAGGCCAGATACTATATCCTTTGACTTTTGCTCACATTGATTATGGGTCAAGCACACAAAACCCTCCTATTAGTTGGCTCAATTCAACAAAATCCTCTCATGAGGGAACTTGACACAATGGGAACCATTTCCTCCTAACGGAAGAATCTTGATCCGAAATGGAAAGTAGTATCCACACATGGTATTTACCCATGGTATTGTAACTGAAGAAGTAACCTAGAATACCATAAATGATGGGCCTGACCTTGTAAAAGGACAAAGACCTCCAAAATGTGGGATAAATGATTTCTCCATTTAATAAAGAATTATTTTCTTTTCATATATGTTAGGTATTCACTATGTGTATTTTCTATTTAAAGTTTTTATAAGAATTGTTTCAGAGGATATTTGTATGCTCTCTCTTCTTCTCTCTGTCAACATTTATGGTTCCTAAATCTTAGACCTCGAGATCCGTATCAACCTCCCCTATTTTCATCCAAGGATTCAATAATAAATATTGTCCCACAAATGGGTAACCATGTCCTACAATATAAGGGATGAGTTGAATATTGTGAAGAAAGAGAAACATATATTCCTTATTAAATTGGGTCAATAGACAATGGAAATGAAGCCCATTTATGCCAAGCATATTAGTTGATACTTTATTGTGGCCATTCTTTGAGTGGAAAAGATGTTTGAAAGAATAATATTATGCGGGATGTATAATAAATTAATTCCCCTTGATGCCTCATGTACATCTAATGTCATTGAGTTATAGTTTCTTGAACAAGTAGTATCAATTTTAGAGAGCATATTAGTTGAGCACTTTGTTTCCTATAGAATAATCATAGTTGGCTTTTCTTTGAGAATTTTATTTTAAATATATATTTGTTTTTTTCAATCATTCATTTGATCATTTATGATAATTTCTTCCTTGGATATTTGAGGGGGTGGGGTGGAACATGTTTGTCATCAATTCCATTATTCTTAAATCGACTAGCATTTCTCTAAACTCTTGTAGAAGTTTCTTACATCTCCTTTCTTCAAACTTTTATTCTATTTTCCTATTTTTATCATTATTTTAGGGTTTTAGTTTTAATTGCTAAAGACATTGACTAGTGATGCTTACATGGTATTTTTTATTGCTAAAATTATCCTTTTTTTATCAAGGCATTTGTCATAACTTGAATTTATTGATTCAATATTGAGTGGTTCTCCTTTGCATCCCATTATACTGCTAAATACTACACATCAAGCTTTCCAAGCTCCATATATTTGCCTTTTCTAAGTGTGTTAGGTCTCTAATTTCTTAATCCATTTATATGTCTTTGTAGTCTCCACTATTGTTGTTTCTTCACTTGATTATATATCATTCTTTCCCATGTTTCTTATCACTGGTGGGATTACTCCTTAGGATTATTGGTAACCTTGTTTAAGGTTTCCACCATGTTCTTAGATAACATTTCATACCAATTACATGATTTTTTCCAATGCAATCAACATCCAAGGAGGGTTTTCTACCTAATTTTTTCTTTCTTACCACATTTTCAAAACTCCTAGGTTCTTTCTCCATTTATGGTTTAGGGATAGAGGAATCTTGTTTAAGAGGAAACTCCCTAAATAGGTTCCTGTGCTAATGATATTTGTGTTGATGCCGCTTATCATGATGACAGTCCTTCTAGCAACATCCATTCGAATGAGCCTGAATTAAGAACATATATTGGTACCATCAATACTTGATCATTGTCCCATGTCTTGAAAAGTGTATTAGTTGTTTGGAAAATACAAGGGTGCAAGTTTGGGGAATAGTTTTGTCTAAGGAATACATTATTTTAACTATGAATTTTCTTTCTAGTCTCCTAGGATAAACTTTTAGTTGTTCAATATTGTATACAAACTAAAAGAAGATTAAGAAAATATATCTAAAATTACAACAAAATAAAAAAAGAGCAAGGCAGAGAAAGAAGGAAAAAACAATGAAAATTGTTTCTACACTTCAAACCATACAAAGTAATATGTGCATGTTATTTTGAGAAGAAAAATCTATAAGTAAACAAACAAATCGAATAACCAAAATAAGATAAATTATCTCACTTCCCATATGATTAACAAAAAGAGATAAACACACGCGTAATTCACTATAAAATGTATTTTCAAATATTTAAAACATTTAGTATTAAAGTAGCAAAAAAATATTTAAAATGTATTTAAATTATCAATATTAAAAAAATAACACATTTTGAATAGAAATGTACATACTAGCACAATTATAAAAATTAAATGGCTAGTAAATGTTAGTAATTATCAATCCATAAGAAAAATCAAAACATTTACTTCATAATACATCTCACATTGCTAAAATTTGATATTTTATAAAATTATTATTATTATAAGCTAAACATATATTCAATAAACCATGGAAGAAGATTTTTATCCATGAAGATTTATATCCAGTTTATTATGGAGTTTCTTAATCTATAAATAGGGTATTTTACAAGACCATGGGCTCGGGCCATGGCTTTTCAATATCACATGTCGAAAAAACCATAACTCATTTCATATGAAACTTGCTCATATGATATTTTGTTAACTAATCAATTAACTAAAATGACAAAAAAAACGTAGCTACCTTGCACTTAAATCATAGTCTTTGATTTGTGTATACTACTAAAAAAATTATAGAATATTTAATGGTCCTACCATAAATCTAATAATAATTAATAATTACATTAACATTTTGGAATCCCTATTCTATTTTAAGAAAAAACATTTTTATCGATATAATTAAATTTGACTTCATCTTAACTTTGAGTTATCGATCACATTTGAAATGGGTGTACATATAATTTCATATAAGACACTTGCGATTTTAAAATTAAAAAATGCTTGAGTTACCGATCACATTTGAAATGGGTGAACATATAATCTTATATAAGAAACTTGGGATTTTCAAATTAAAAAATACATGTCAAACTTAAGAGTAAATATATTACTATTAAACCCTAAATAAAGACATGTTATATATATTATTAAATATTGAATCTTAAATGAAAACTTGGCATATATATTATTGAATATTAAAACTTAAATAAAGACATGGTATATATTATTGAATAGATAAAAATGGAAGAAATAGATAAATGTAACCAGCTCTCTTGACTCATTTCTAGTAATATTGAAACATTAATGGTTAATACTCACTTCTAACAACATTGAAAAATTATTGATTAATAGTAGAAAAGACGGAACAAGAAAGAGCCTGCGTTAGGTTAAATAAAGTATAACCCACTTCTAGTAACATTGAAACATTAATGGTTAATAGTAGAAAGCACGGGATGAGAGAAAATCTACGCTAAGTTAAACAAAGTATCTATTGTTACAGAACAAAACAAGTAAAATTTAATTTCGAATAAAAAAACTTATGATTTTCAATTTAAAAAAGCTTAAAAATTATATTGGTGTTGAAGCTAAATGAAAGGCAACCAATTATATTATATTGAATTGCTTATGGCCAAAAGCAGCTGAGGACCAGAAAATCTCGGCGTAAAGTAATATTTACAGAATATCAAAGATTCTACCTTAAATTCAAATTCAAGCCTGAGCATTACAAATTTGCACCGAAGTGGATAGATGACTTGGAGGTGAAAAGAATTTCTTGAAAAACATCTCAATCATCCTTTTCGTTAAGAAAACCCAACTGTTTTGCACGATAATTTCAAGAAAAGCATCTCACATAGTCCTTTTTTGGATGTGAAAAGAATTTCTTAAAATATATCTCAATCATCTTTTTGAGTAAAATTTGTTTTTTTTTTTTAATTTATATTTGCATTTTGAAAGTGTTTGTGCTACTGTGACTCTATGTTGGTTCCTTTGTTTCTGTCTATATTGTCTATGTGTTGTGTTTTATGAATGCTTGATGGCGTATCAATAAAATTTGAATGAAAAGCCCAGTTGTTCCATCATTTGCAACGGTAAGGAATTTCATTGTATTTCCTGTGGTCGATGTCTATTTCTATGCTTGTTGTCGATGACTTTATGCCTGTCGTTCCTTGTAGCTCAGTGATCAGCGAGAAGGGATGCATGGACAAGAAGAATGAAAGACAAGACCATGTCGTTCGAGGTCATTAATGGAGGTATTTAGAGTGGAGAGAAAGGAACTAGAGAGCCATAACAGTGATATTGATATTTGTTGCAGCCATGACAGGTATGTTTCTTGTATTTACTTTATATTCATATTAATTATTTATTCTTTTAGTTTTGGTTATAGATTAAACTAAAAATTTCAATTTTCTTAACCCGTAACCAACCCTATCAATATGTGATTGCTATATCCAGCATAACCCATAACCCACATTATCATCTTCTTTGCCCATAACCTATATCCAACAAACTACTTTTATATAACTGTAATCATTGCTTTATATAACTGTAGTCATTGTTTGATTTGTGTGATATGAAGTAACTGTAGGACAAGACCAGTTTCATAATTCATTTTTTTATGTCTCGAAATAACAATGCCATCATTCACTGACCATGGTTCTAATGTTTAAACCACGACGGGCTTTCTTTGTCCAGGCGCACACAATCAAGCCATCATTGTGCTTGTGCTTGTGCTTTTTGTAGGGGGGAGGAAAGAGAGAGGAGCGGTGGGGTGTGATATGAAGTAACTGTAGGACAAGACCAATTTCATAATTCATTTTTTTATGTCTCGAAATAACAATTCCATCGTTCACTGACCATGGTCCTAATGTTTAAACCACGACGGGCTTTCTTTGTCCAGGCGCACACAGTCAAGCCATCATTGTGCTTGTGCTTGTGCTTTTTGTAGGGGGAAGGAAAGAGAGAGGAGGGGTGGGGTGCGAGGTGACAGGGAGAGAGAGAGTAGGGGTGAGGTGAGGGGTGACAGGGAGAGAGAGAGGAGTTAGTGTGGAGGCGGAGGGTGAGGTACAGAGAAAGAGGAGGGAGTGTAGAGGGGGAGCAGGAGGTGTAGAGAGAGAGGGAGGCGAGGAGGAC
>APFE031665231.1:0-10679 GCA_000404065.3 Pinus taeda
TTTTCAAAAACCTATATTCTTTCTTTGATTTCAAAATTTTATTAATATAAAATCCTTGTTTATTTAGAAAATTAATATTCAAATTTATTTTATAGAAAAATCAATCTCTTGTCTTTGAAAAAAGAATTTTTCTAATTTAAATACTTCCATTTCCTTCTCTATGAGTGGGAAAAATCTAACCAGAAAATATCGTTCTGTGCATTTCCCTCCAAACCATATACTCTTTTCAAAAACCTATATTCTTTCTTTGATTTCAAAGATTAATTAATGTAAAGTCCTTCTCTATTTAGAAAATTAATATTCAAATTTATTTTATAAAACAATCAACCGCTTAGTTTTGAAAAAAGAAATTTTCTAATTTAAATACTTCCATTTCCTTCTCTGGGAGTGGGAAAAATCTAACCAGAAAATAAGATTTAATAACATCAATGCTCATAACTCTACAGCTTACCTTTGAGATTGGGAATTTTGATCATAACTGTTATTACTCATTTAACCTATAAAATCTAAGTAACCTATAAGTCTCCTAATTTTTATTTTTTTAGCTCCGTGCATGCTATAAAGCAGCAATTTTTTATGTTTTTAGCTGGGTGCATGCTATATCGCAGCAATTTCTATTTTCCTATGCGTGCATGCCATACAGCAGCAATCTATTTGTGTTTAGCGAATGAACAATCTACTCAGTGAATCTTTTGTCTTTCTCTGCTGCTTGACATACCACAACAATTTTTGTTTTTCTCTGTTGCATGCCATACTGCAACAAATTTTGTTTTACTCTGCAGCATGCCATACTGCAACAATTTTTATTTTTCTCTGTAGCATGCCATACCGCAGCAATCTATTTTTTGTTTAGTTAATAAACCATATGCGGCCATTAACTATGCCAGGTAATGAACCATACATGCACCCAAATCGTTAAGCACCTACGAACCGGATCGAATTTTATCGAACTATTCGGTATTCAAATCGTACGGGTGAATTTTTGTATTTTTAACCATGATTCGGCCGTATTTGGTAACTATGCTTTAAAGTCAAGAAGTTGGAGGCCCGTTAGGTTCCCCACCGAGTCTGGGAGCATTTTCATAGTGGAGCAGAAACACAAGTCAAGATTTTGGAGGCCGGTAAGGCTCCCAACTGAGTATGGAAGCGTCTGCAGACTGGAGCACCATCCCAATTCAAGCGTTTGGAGACTGGAGCACCATCCCAAGTCAAGCGTTTGGAGGCTTGTCAGGTTCCCAACCGAGTCTGGGAGAGTCTGCGGAGTGTAACACGCGGCCAAGTCAAGTATTGTTAGAAAAAATTTAGGAATTTAATTTTCGTTTTCGCGGAGGGGAGAGGCAGAGAGTTATTAGTTTCATGAAACTAGGTTCGCACACTGCGAAGTTAATTTTGCGGAGCGTACCGCAAGGCTATCTCCCAGACTTAGATTTAGCGCACTGGGCAGCTATTTCAGAGAATTGTGAATAATATTTACTCACAGCCAAAATGAGGAAGTAGGTTTTGGAGCAACACAATAAAAACTTAGTATTGAATTCTAAAACATTAAATACATTTACATGAGACTGCTGCTCATTCACCAAGTAAAATAAAAGTTACAGTGATTTAAACTTACCCGGAATAACACAGTGAAACAGAGTAACTATTATTTTCACGCGCCCAACAGAATTTGCTCCACCATTTTATCCACAGAGACTTGCACTCTTTTTCTTTTTTCCCTCTTGCTCACTAACCTCTCTACACAGTCAAAATAAATTTTCCATTCATATTTAACTCAACATACAATTTTACATTTAATTCATGATGGAGCAAAATAATTAATATGATGTTGTTTTTGAGTGTGTTTAGAAACGCGCAGGTGTTTCTGGAGTGTGGGCAATGGTCACTGAATGAATGTTTTCCCATATCTATTTACCAAAGTACATTAACTTCTTTAAATTCTTTTGCTGAGTTTCTGAATGGTTCGCGTTTGGCTTCAGTCCTTCTATCTTCAAGCAGAGATGCAACCTACAAAAATACATCTGACAGATATGGTTGTTGTTAGGTTGTTTATTGCAGTAGTTGGGATTATTATTTCCAACACTCCCTCTTGATCAAAATTGCTGCCATTGGCAATTCCCAAACAGTTTCTGAGATAAACAAAACTTTCACCTGCCAATGGCTTTGTGAAAATATCAACAAATTGTTCCTGTGACCTGCAGTGCTGCAACACAATTTCATCATTGTTAATCAACTCTCTAATAAAATGATATTTAGCATCAATATGCTTGGTCCTTTTGTGGAAGACAAAATTCTTTAACAATGAAACTGTTGAGATGTTGTCACTGAAAATAGTTGTCACGCCCTCTTGGTTATGACGAAGATCCTTCAACATCCTTCTCATCCAAACTGCCTGATATGTTGTTGTTGTTGCTGCGACATATTTAGATTCTACTGTTGACAGTGACACTATTGTCTACTTCTTGGAGGCCCATGAAATGGCTTTGGAACCCAAATGAAAAACATATCCTGACGTGCTCTTTCTGTCATTGACACTGCCTGCCCAATTGCTGTCAGTGTAACCAACCAGCCTGAAATCACTGGTTGTTGTGTACAAAACGCCATACTGTTTTGTCCCATTGACATACCTCAGAATCCTTTTTGCTACTTTCCAATGTGTCTCCTTGGGTGTCTCCATGAATCTTGACACCAAACTTACTGCATATATTATATCTAGCCTAGTGGCAGTCAAATACATCAGGCTGCCTATCATGCTTTTGTATAATGTCGGATTGACATTGCTGCTGTAATCTTCCTTGCTCAACTTCGACCCTATGACAGTTGGAGTTGGTGTGGACTTACTGTTCTGCATTTTAAACCTCTCCAAAATTTCTGCCACATACTTTGCTTGAGAGATAAAAATGCCATTTTCTGTTTGCTTCACTTCTATGCCGAAAAAATATCTTAACAATCCCATGTAAGTCATTTCAAACTCACTCTTCATGACGTTTTTGAAATCAGCGATGAGGAAATCATCACTGCCTGTAAAGATCAAATCATCTACATATAAGATGACAATGAGAATCTTACCTTCGCTCTCTTTGATGTAGAGAGTAGGCTCACAGTCACATTTGTCGAAACCATTGTCTAACAAGTAAGCATCTATCCTGCTGTACCATGTTCGCGGTGCTTGCTTCAACCCATAAAGATCTTTCTTCAACCGATATACTTTGTCTTCTTGGCTTTCAATTTCATAACCAGGCGGTTGCGTGAGATACATTTCCTCTTTCAACACTCCATTCAAAAATGCTGACTTTATGTCCATATGATACATTGTCCATTTATGCTGCGCGACAATCGTCACAACTACGTGCACTGTCTCCATTCGTGCGACTGGCGCGAATGTCTCCACGTAATCTCTTCGATGCTACTGCTTGTATCCTTTGAAAACTAGCCTTGCTTTGTGCCATTCAATATTTCCCTCAATGTTTCTTTTGATCTTATAGACCCACTTTACCCCAATAACATGTTTTCCTTTCGGAAGGCTCACTAACTCCCATGTGTCATTCCTTTCTATTGCTTCTATTTCTTCCTCCATTTATGCAACCCATTTTTATTCTTTGACTGCATCTTCAAAGTGGATTGGGTCATCTACATGACAAAATAATGCAAATAAGGAATTCAGACCTGCACTACTATCAACTTCATCTTGCTCATAAATTTCATTAAAATTTTTGAATTTTGGCCTTCTTGTGCCTGCTGAAGATGAGCTCGATATGTCACTTTGTGTCGTGCTTCGTGGTGAGCTTGGAGAAGCACTTGCTTGGATGTGCGAAACTGTCCTATTATTTGTTGATGGGGTTGCTTGTTGTCTGCTTTGCTACGCTTGAATAGGAGTAGAGGAAGTCAAAGTTGAGGAATTACTTGCTGATGTTAATTCCTCTCTGTCCTCATGTGGTATACATGCTTTGACATTGATTGTCTTCTCTAAACTTCCATCCCATGCTTCGTCTTCTATGAAATGCACATATCTACTGATTATGGCCTTCTTGGTTAATGGATTGTAGAGTTTGTATGCCTTGGATTCATCACTGTATCCAACAAATATGCATTTATCCCCCTTGCTGTCCAACTTCTTTCTCAACTCATCTGGGACATGTGCATAAGCCACACATCCAAAAACTCTGATGTGAGTGACATTTTGTTTTCTTCCACTCCATGCCTCTTCGAGAACAATGTTCTGGACGCTTTTGGTTGGACATCTATTCAAGATATATGCTGCAGAAGTGACAACTTCAGCCCAGTAATCATTTTGCAAATGCTTTGCCTTCAAAATACTCCTTGCCATCTCCATAATGGTCCTATTCTTCCTTTCTTCCACACCATTTTGCTGCGGTGTATATTTTGTTGTGAATTGCTTGTGAATTCCATGCTCCTTGCAAAATCGAAGGAAGTCATTTGAGATGTATTCTCCACCTCTATCAGTTCTAAGCACTTTGATGTAATGTCCGCTTTGCTTCTCAACAAGAGCTTTTTATTGTCGAAAGCGCTCAAACATTTCACTTTTCTATTTTAGGGGAAGGACCCATGTCTTCCTTGTGTAGTCATCTATGAAGGTCAATACATAGTGGCTGCCACCAATTGGTGGTGTCTACATTGGTCCACATAAGTCTGAGTGGACAATCTCCAAAGGTTCCTTTGCCCTCACTGACTTTCCTGCTGGAAATGTCTCTCTATGTTGCTTGCCCTAGATACATCCTTCACATATGCTATCTGGTTTTTCTATGAGTGGTAAACCCTTCACCATGCCTTTCCTATGCAGCAAATTCAAACCTCCAAAGTTGAGATGTCCAAATCTCAAGTGCCATAACCAGTTTTCATCTTTTACCTCTGCTTGAAAGTTTACTTGTGTGACAACTGCCTCTTTTCTTCCATTTTCTTGTGAGTTCATAGATAGTTGTGCTTGTGCACCTTCTTTCTGCAAATCTAATATTATTTTCAGGGGAAACATTCTATTGTCTGTCATTTGAACCTTTGCAATCAACTGTCTGCTTGGAGGCCTATCCAAATTGTGCACACATCATTTTTGAAGAAGACATTGTAGCCTTTTTGCATGAGTTGTCCAACACTCATGAGATTATGTTTCAAACCGAGGACAAAGTAAACATCAGAGATATATTTTTTCTCCCCCTTATTTGTTAGGATATTAACTCTTCCTTTTCCCATGACATAGACTTTGCTATCAGTCCCTAATGTCACTTCAGATTTCACACTTTTATCTAGATCAGAAAACATTTCTATGTTTCCTGACATGTGGTTACTACACCCTGAATCTAGATACCATATATCACTCTATTTCTCTTGTGCTACATTACAAGCTAAAAACATGCTATCATGGTTCTGATTTTCTCTTGTGAAATTTACACTTGGTTTGTTACTAATGTCATATTTCTTCTTTCTACACTCATTTGCATAATGACCATACTTTTTACAGTAATGACATTGAACTTGAGATTTATCATACCTCTGACCTTGTGCTTGATTTTGGCTCGGGCCTTGACTTGGATTTTGATTGCTGCCTCTTCCATTTGAGCTTGAAGGGCTACTTCTTCCACCTCTGTGTGGGCTTCTTCCTCTTCCTCTAGCATATGATCTTCCTCTACCTTGACCTTGACCAAATTATACTTGTGTCTTGAAGGCATGCTCCAATGAGGAGCTTGCTACTCTATTCAGTCTATGTTCATGAGAAATCAGTGATGCATTAAACTCATCCATTGAGAATTGTGAGAGATCCTTTGTCTCTTCTATGGCCACAACAATGGTCTCAAACCTTGTTGGCAAACTTCTCAAAACTTTATCAACTATTCTTTTTTCCTCAAGTGTAAACCTTGCTGGCAAACTTCTTAAAACTTTCTCAACTATTCTTCTTTCCTCAAGTGTCTCATCATGAGATCTGATTTGACTAACCAACCCACTTACATTTGTAAAAAACGAGTCTATATTATCAGACTCTTTCATACAAAGTGTTTCAAAATCTCTCCTCAACATTTGCAGCTTTGTTGTTTTGACTTTTGCCATGCCTTGGTAGGGTATTTTGAAAGTGCCCCATGCTTGCTTGGACTTCGTTGCTGCTGTAACCCTTGGGAATATACTTTCATGAACTTCTTGAAAGATATAAAACAGGGCTTTTGAATCCTTCTTCTTGTTGTCCCTTAACACATCTCTTTCTTGTTGAGATAAGGCATTGTATGTTGCCGCATGTGTTGGTTCTTGAAAACCATTCTCCACCAAATCCCAAATGTCTTGAGAAGAAAATAGGGCCTTCATTATAATAGCCCAATAATCATAATTTTTGTCATTAAAATGAGGTATTTGAGGATTAGTCAAGCTTGTGTTTGATGTTGCCATTTCTGGGCATAAAAACAAACTTTCTACCAGTTGGTAAATATGCTAAAAAAAATACACGCTAAAAAACAATTTTTACTATTAGTAAAAACATTTGTTTTTACACTAACAGAGTTTAACCCGCTCCGATACCATGTAGAAAAAATTTAGGAATTTAATTTTCTTTTTCACTGAGGGGAGAGGCAGAGAGTTATTACTTTATCGAAGCTACTTTCCCGCACGGCGAAGTTGATTTCGTGGAGCTACCTTTTCCCAAAGCTATTTCCAAGACTTGGATTTCGTGCACCAGGCAACTATTTCAGAGACTTATGAATAATATTTACTCACCTCAAAAATGAGGAAATAGGTTTTGGAGCAACACAATAAAAACTTAGTATTGAATTCTAAAACATGAAATATATTTACATGAGATTGCCGCTTATTCACCAAGTAAAATAAAAGTTACAATGATTTAAACTTACCTGGAATAACACACAGTAAAATAGAGTAATGTTGTTTTCAGGCACCCACCAAAATTTGCTCCACCATTTTATCCATAGAGACTTGGACTCTTTTTAGTTTTGCCCTCTTACTCACTAACCTCTCTATACAGTCAAAATGAATTTTACATTCATATTTAACTCAACATACAATTTTACATTTAATTCATGACGGAACAAAATAATTAATATGATGTTGTTGTTGAGTGTGTTCAGAAACGCGTAAGTGTTTCTAGAGTGTGGGCAATGGCCACTGAATGAATGTTTACCCATATCTATTTACCAAAGTAAATTAACTTCTTTAAATGCCTTTGCTGAGTTTCTGAATGGTTCACTTCTGGCTTCAGTCCTTCTATCTTCAAGCAGAGACACAACCTAAAAAAATACGTCACGTATGGTTGTTGTCAGTTGTTAGACTGTTTATTGTTGTGGTTGGGATTATTATTTACAACAAGTATCTGGATGTCTGTCAGGTTCTCAACTGAATCTCGTAGCATTTGCATAGTGGAGCGGCCGCCCAAGTCAAGTATTTGGAGGGCTGTTAGGTTCCCCACCGAGTTTGGGAGCGTGTGCAGAGTGGAGCACAAACTCAAGTCAAGATTTTGGAGGCCCGTTAGGTTCCCAATCGAGAATTGAAGCATCTGCAAAGTGGAGCAACGGCCCAAGACAAGAATTTGGAGGCTTGTGGAGGCTTGTCAGGTTCCCAACCGAGTCTAGGAGTGTCTGCACAGTGGAGCATCCAGTCAAGTCAAACCTTTGGAGGCCCCTCAAGTACCCAACCGAGTATGGTAGTGCCTGCATAGCGGAGCATTCAAAGTGAAGACTTTGGAGACCTTATAAGTTACCAAATTCATTTGGAAAAGTTTCACGATAACGTGTGCACAGGAAAAGTTTTTCAAGGTGCTTTAGCTTCCCAATTGACTTTGGAACCTCTGAAAGCGGAGCATCAATATATAATTTGTTGGGAATTTCTGATAATTCCAAAACAACAATGAATAGAGAATAATGCTCTATTTTTAACACAGGAAATAGAGTTTTTCACACACTAAAAAAGACTTTGTATTCATTAACAAGACTGTTGTTACAAAAGATTCTAGGCCAAGTTAAATCCAAAGGTGCTGATGAGCCCCTTGTTGCAGCTGATTAGCGAAACAGAGGAAATGCCAAAGAAACTAAAAAAAAGATCCAATCATTCCCAGCTGAAAAACTTCGTGCTTACTATCACGTTTGCTCTGTATTATCGTTTTGGGCTTTCACAGTAACCACTAGCACGCCGAGATTGTCAAAATCCCATAGAGGTCGCCGGCATAGTTCACCTTGAAGTACACGGTTCAATTCACAGTCAAAACTCTATCTCTCCTGTAAAATTAACACTGCTGTGTGTTACCTTACATCTCTTCAATCTGTTTCTCATAATTGACTGACGGAAAATTTGTTTTGGCGGTTGGACCCCAAAATTTCAAAGTTGCAAGATCATAAGCTCTTGCCGAATTTTTTGCTTAATCGTATCCACTCCCTTTTCCAGGTACCGTCCCATAGATGGGCCTCATACCTACCAGTCCATCTATGTCTTCTGCATATTAATTGGAGGTTGTGCTCCCATACATGCATGCTAAAGTGGGTAGGGTGTTGGTAACCCACTACAGAATCCATTATAACCACACATCCCTCTGTCACCTCAAACAAGAAACTCAATATGCGAGCTTTGATTAACGACTTGACAGGGGTATGGCAATGGTGGATTCATCAATGCAAGGGGTATGGCAAAGGACTAGCACTGCAGTTGAAAGTAATATTTCAACACTCCCCTTTAATTTCAATTGCTGGGTTATCAGTCATACCCAGACATTTCCTCAAAAACTCAAAACTTTTCTGCCCCAATGGTTTGGTCAGAATATATGCAACCTGGTCCTGAGTTTTGCAGTGTTCTAAAACAATTTCTCCATTGTTTACCAATTCCCTGATGTAATGAAACTTTGTGTCAATGTGTTCCATTCTCTTATGAAACACAATTCTTGGATAATGCAATAGTTGAGCTATTGTCACAAAAAAGCACAGTTCCTTGTGCTTGCTCTTGGCATAAACTCCTTAACGTCCTTCTCATCCAAATTGCTTGACACGCTACTGTTGTAGCTGCCACGTATTCTGCCTCTACTGTAGACAATGCTACAATAGGCTGTTTTTTAGAAGCCCATGAAATGGCTCCTGAACCCATGTGAAAAACATAACTGGATGTGCTTTTCTGATCATGTACACTTCCAGCGCAATCACTATCAGTGTATCCAATTAAATCTGAACATTCTGAAACAGTATATAAAATGCTAAACCTTTTAGTACCTTTAACATACCTCAGAATCCTTTTTGCTGCCTGCCAATGTGCTTCTTTTGGCCTCTCCATGAATCTGGAAATCAAACTAACAACATGCATTATATCCAGCCTAGTTGCAGTCAAATACATGAGGCTACCAACTATGCTCTTGTACGAACTAGGATCAAAATCCTTGCTGTTGTCCTCTTTGCTGAGTTTTAATCCCATGACCGTGGGAGTGATTGCTTCTTTGCTCTCCTGCATATTAAATCTTTCCAACACTTCATTAACATATTTCACTTGTGAGATAAAAATCCCATTTCCATTTTGTTCTACTTCTATTCCTAAGAAGTATCTCAGCAAACCCATGTCAGTCATTTCAAATTCTTCTTTCATGACTGTTTTAAAATTTTCAATAAGATAATCATCATTACCTGTGAAAATAACATCATCAACATATAACACAACAATTAGTATTTTACCATCCTTTTCTTTGATGTAGAGGGTGGGTTCCCCCTCACACTTTTCAAATCCATTTTTCAGTAGATAGGAATCTATCCTACTGTACACACTCTTGGTGCTTGCTTCAGCCCATAAAGAGCTTTCTTCAATCTGCACACTTTGCGCTCTTGGCCTTTCTTTTCATAGCCTAGAGGTTGTTCAATGTAGACCTCTTCCATTAACACTCCATTTAGGAATGCTAACTTCACGTCCATTTGATAAACTTTCCACTTTTTTTGTGCTGTTATGGATAGCACTGCTCTCACGGTTTCCATTCTAGCAACCGGTGCGAAAGTTTCCTCATAGTCTCTCCCATGCTGCTGCTTATATCCTTTGACAACAAGTCTTGCCTTGTGTCTTTCTATTTTTCCTTCAGCATTACTCTTGGTCTTGTCGACCCATTTAACTCCAATGACTTCTTTTCCTTTTGGTAGTTCAACTAAATCCCATGTCTTGTTTCTTTCTATGGAATTGATATCCTCATCCATAGCTTCTATCCATTTCCTATCCTTAATTGCTTCTTCAAAATGAACAGGGTCATCAACATGACAATATAAAGAAAATAAAGAGTTCATACCTTCATTTGTTGCCTCTTGTTCATAAATGTCACTTAAATTTATGAACTTCTTACCTCTTTCATTTGGTGTACAAGTGCTTGAAGAAGCACTTGAGTTTTCTCCTTGTGGTGTGCTTGGAGAAGCACTTTCATTTCTCCTCAAGGGTGTCTCTTTCTGCCCTTGTGTTGGTGCTGCTGTTTGGGGACGTATTTCAGCCATCTCCTCATCATCTTCATCATGAGACAAAGAGTTTTTAACATTCACTATTTTCTCTATGCTTCCATCCCAAGCTTCCTCCTCAATGAACTGAACATCTCTACTCAATAAGCTTCTTAGTAGATGGGTTATACAACCTATAAGCTTTGGATTCTTCATTGTATCCAATAAAAATACATTTCTCCCCTTTGTTGTCCAACTTCTTCCTTAGTTGATCTGGAATGTGTGCATAAGCCA
>APFE031665231.1:10728-25934 GCA_000404065.3 Pinus taeda
TTAGTTGATCTGGAATGTGTGCATAAGCCACACATCCAAAAACTTTCATGTGGGTGACTCCTTGCTTTGTCCCACTCCATGCTTCTTCCGGCACTCTGTTCATGACTGCTTTTGTATGGCATCTATTCAAAATGTACGTTGCACAGTGTACAGCTTCAGCCCAATAATCATTTGGCAAATGCTTTGCCTTTAACATACTTCTCGCCATATCCATGATTGTCCTATTCTTCCTTTCGGCAACGCCATTTTGCTGCGAAGTGTACCTAGTGGTAAACTGCTTATGAATCCCATTTTCTCTACAAAAACGTAGAAATTCTTTGGAGATATACTCACCTCCTCTATCAGTTCTTAGAACTTTGATATGCAGCCCACTTTGGTTTTCTACAAGTGCTTTGAAATTGCAAAATCTTTCAAATAGTTCACTTTTGTTCTTCAGGAAATAAACCCAAGTTTTTCCAGTAAAATCATCAATAAATGTTAGCATATAGTGGCTGCTTGCAAGTGATGGAGTTTACATCGGTCCACATAAATCTGAGTGGACAATCTCTAAGGGTGCTTTTGCCCTTAAGCTTTTCCCAGATGGAAAACTTTCTCTGTATTGTTTCCCTAAGATACAACCTTCACAAAGGCTGTCTCGTTTCTCTATCAATGGTAATCCTCTTACCATTCCTTTTTTATTCAACAAGCTAAGACCTCCAAAGTTGATATGTCCAAATCTCAAGTGCCACAACCAATTTTCATCTTTTGGTTCGCTTTGGAAAGCCCCCTGTGTCACTGCTGCTATTTATTCTCCATTTTTTAAATCTGCTTTCATTCTGAGCGGGAACATCATGTTCCTTGTCATCTCCACTTCAGCAATACATTGTTTGCTAGGTATTTATCTATGATGGTGCATACATCATCCACAAAGAAAACATTGTACCCCTTTTGAATAAGTTGTCCAATACTTATGAGGTTACATTTCATTCCAGGAACATAATAAATATCTGCTATGGTTTTCTTTTCACCTTTCCTTGTTAGGACATTTACTTCTCCTTTTCCCATAATAGAAACTTTACTATCAGTCCCTAGTGTGACTTGTGACTTCACACTTTGATCTAACATAGAAAACAGGGCTATGTTTCCTGTCATATGGTTACTGCATCCGGAGTCTAGAAACCATACATCTTCACTCTTTTCTTTAGCCATATTATAGGCTAAAAACAAATTATCTTGGCTGATATTTTCTCTAGTGAAATTTGCACTAGTTCTATTACTCATATCATGCTGCTTCTTCCTACATTCATTTGCGTAATGCCCATATTTTTTACAATAGTGACATTGGACATTGGATTTATCATACCTTTGTCCTTGAGCATGATGTTGTCCACTTTGTTGGTTGCTGCTTTGGCCTTGGTTCTGATTTGGATTGCTGCCTCTTCCTTGAGCATTTGTTGGACTGTTTCTTCCACCTCTGTTTTGGCTTCTGCCTCTTCCTCTCTTGTTTCCTCTGCCTTAACCTCTTCTTCTTCCAAAAAACATCTGGGTCTTAAAGGCATGCTCTAGAGATGAGTTTTCATTTCTATTCAATCTCTGCTCATGTGTCATCGGTGATGCATGTAGTTTATCAACTGAAAAGTTTGCGAGATCCTTTGTCTCTTCTATGGTGGTGACAATCACATCGAACCTTGAGGGTAGGATCCTCAATAGTTTCTCTACAATCCTCCTTTCTTCAAGAATCTCTCCATGAGACCTTATCTGTGTGACCAGACCAATCGCATGTGTGAAGAATGAGTCAATATTATCTGACTCCTTCATGCAGTAGTCTCAAAATCTCTCCTCAGCAACTTGCTGTCTTCACTTTCTCCATGCCTTGATAGGCGATCTTGAGAGTTTGTTATGCTTCTTTGGATCTCTTGGCTGCTGCTATCCTTGGAAACACACTCTCATGCACTGCTTGATACAAAAAGTAGAGGGCTTTAGAATCCTTCTTCTTATTGCTCTTCAACAGTTCTTTCTCTGCCTAAGTCAAATTATTAAACTCATCTTCATCTGTTGGTTCTTCAAAACCATCCTCAACAAATTCCCATAAGTCTTGGGAAGCAAGAAAAGCTCTCATAGTTATTGCCCAATAGTCATAGTTTTTCCCATTAAATTGTGGGAGCTGAGTATTACAGATACCCATGCTAGTGCTGGCTCCAGCCATTCCTGCACTCTTGGATTCTTTCTTGACTGAGTCTTCACACTGCTGGAGAAGCTACTGCAACAAGAAATCCTTCCTTCAGCTTCTTTGACACCTTCAAAGAGCCTGGAAAAGCTCTGATACCATGTTGGGAATTTCTGATAATTCCAAAACAACAATGAACAGAGAATAATGCTCTGTTTTTAACACAGGAAGCAGAGTTTTTCAAACACTAAAAAAGACTTTGTATTCATTAACAAGACTGTTGTTACAAAATATTCTAGGCCAAGTTAAATCCAAAGGTGCTGATGAGCCCCTTGTTGCAGCTGATTAGCGAAACAGAGGAAATGTCAGAGAAACTAAAAAAAAACTCCAATCGTTCCCAGCTGAAAAACCCCATGCTTACTGTCACGTTTTCTCTGTATTATCATTTTGGGCTTTCACAGTAACCACTAGCGCGCCGAGATTGTCAAACTTCCATAGAGGCCACCAGCATAGTTCACCTTGAAGTACACGGTTCAATGTAAAGTCAAAACTCTGTCTCTCCTGTAAAATTAACACTGATGTGTGTTACCTTACATCTCTCCAATCTGTTTCTCATAATTGGCTGATGGAAAATTTGTTTTGGCGGTTGGACCCCAAAATTTCAAAGCTGCAAGATCATAAGCTCTTGCCGCCTTTTTGCCGCCTTTTTTGCTGAATCGTATCCACTCCCTTTTCCAGGTAGTGTCCCATAGATGGGCCTCATACCTACCAGTCCATCTATGTCTTCTGCATATTAATTGGAGGTTGTGCTCCCATACACGCATGCTAAAGTGGGTAGGGTGTTGGTAACCCACTGCAGAATCCATTATAACCACACATCCCTCTATCACCTCAAACATGAAACTCAATACGCGAGCTTTGATTAACGACTTGACAGGGGTATGGCAATGGTGGATTCATCAATGCAACGGGTATGGCAAAGGAATGGCGCTGCAGTTGAAAGTAATATTTCAACATAATTCTCTCAATTGTAGAGGTGCCTGCAATGTTCACGTCCATTATTAAAGTGGGTTTGAGCCTCTGCAGCATTTTGGCATTGTGGTATACGAAAAAAAAGGACACTTAAGTGCAACAATTTTTATACTTCAAAGAAAAAAAGGTAAATAAATCTGTTCAAAAACCGACAAACAACACTACTACCTCAGATTCATGTTGCCAGAGTGTTTTCAATTGTTCCCCCTCTATATTTAACACTCTTAAATTCTTTAATAGAATCTGAGGAGGTAAGGAGGAGTTCAGACAGTTCTCCCACCGCAGATATATTAGTGGTGGTAACTGCCCAGTGCTGAGTACTCGTTCAGCAGAATGACTTTGAGCCCTAAGCATGCTTAGGTTGCAGCTGCCTGGAAGGTTTTCAAAAGATTTTTCAGGGTGATTTCCTTCAACCATGATAACTCCATGCACCTGAATTGTTCGCCCCCAGCAATTAGAAACAAGATTGACAATATTGGGAAGTTCTAAGATTTCAAAACTTGACAGACAATTTTGATCACACAACGCTATTTTGAAGTTGGTTGAAAGCTTCAGGATACTTACAAATTATTAGGCAGACATATTATGAAGAAGATTCTCTATGAAACGACAAAGACGACGCGGATATTCTGGATTTTCAGCTATATTTCTGCTGAGGTCTCGAAGGTGGTCATGCATTCTAAGACAGTTCAGACCGTTCGAAGGTGGTCATGCATTCTAAGACGGTTCAGACCGTCCACCTTGACCAGGCATCTGTTTTCCAGCTTCCAAAGACCTAGCAACCCTTCTCATTTGGATCCATCCCATACTTTGATAGTGGTATCCCTGTCTTCTCCTATAAATAAACAGGCAACATCTAAGAATATTTGTTTTTCTTCATTATCTAGAGCATCATAGCTAATTCTAAGTGTGCTTGGTATATCTTAGTGAAGTACTTCGGAGGTTTTCCGCAATTGTGCATTCGAAAGCTTCAAATCATCTTTTCCATGAAGAAACGCCCCAAGCACTTTAAGAGATAGTGGCAAACCATTGCAGACATTCAAAAACTCTTTAACCACTTCCTCAAATCCTACAACGGGACAGAGTTGACCGACGGCATGCCAGCAAAAGAGCTCTTGCGATTGCTCTCCCTTGAGACCTTTCAGTGTGTAAATGGATGAGTCTCCAAAAGCTACGCTTGTAAGTACATCCTTATTGCGAGATGTAATTAAAATTAAGCTACTTACATGAATGGTATCTCTAACCGGTGCACATAATGCATCCATTTGATCAATATGATCAATATCTTCTAAAATGATAAGAGACCGTTGAGAAACTATTTTGAGCCTCTCTATCCCTTCAGAAACGCTTTTTATATGTTCATTCGACTACATCAGATCGTTAAAAAGGCTACTCTGCAGGAAAGGTAAAGATTTGGATCTGATATCAAATAAGAAGCAAGATAGATCATAATTTGATCTCTCTTGGTTGAAGAATTGTTTAGCGAGGGTAGTTTTCCCTACCCCGCAAAGACCTACAATTCCCAAAATTGTAGCCTTCTCGCTTTGCTGCTGCAGTGACAATGTTCTGTCCACATCTTTTATTTTTTGATTGAGGCCAGTAGGATATTTAGCGACGTCCAAAGGTGGTTTGCGAACCTTTTTCGGAACTTGTTGGACGACCTCATGGACGAGCTGCCACTCTTCCCTGAATAATATTCACAATCATAGTCAATAGACGAATAAAAAACATCTACATAAATAATCTGTGATATACTTATGAAGCCAACAAACTACAAAACTCAAATAATAGGGAGGGTCTTACTAAAACCGATTATATCTGCCACAGTAGAAACAGTATTCCTCCATTTTTCTATGGTATTGGGGTCATACCTTGGTTGCGGACAATCAAATTCTCTCTTCCTTTCAAGCACGCCCAAATCTCTAGCATAAACTCGATCTCCACCGCGCGTCCACCGAAGATCTGCGGGCTCAACTTTGTAGAAAACCAGAATTATTGTTGACCCCGACTTCAACATCTGTTCCCTCATCAATACGAGCTCATGGAGACACCATCTTGATTGAGCATAAGTTGGTGAAAATATGGCTACATGAACGGACGCTGTTCAAATAGCCCCTTCGATTTGAGGATCCAACTTCTCTCCTCCTTGCAATTCTTTATGGTCCAGAAAAACTGCTAATCCAAGTTCTTTAAGGCGATGGTAGATATGGGTAGCGAGTCCTTTCTTGACGTCAGGACCGTGGTGATTTAGAAACACTTCATACACATAGCTGTTGGTGGATGCAAAGGATGTAAAGTTAACGGGTGCCATTGGATACAGATTAACAAAGAAGCAAGATCAAATATATTTGGCAGAGATTGAGAATGCGTTCTCAGCTTCGATATTTGCCTATGAACGATTCAGGAGAGCAGAGAAGCTATCAGCTGCAGCTTTTCTGGTATCAAGACCTTAATTGAAAACAAAAGAGCTTTGATTTGTAGTTGATTACTCGAGGTTCTTATTTCCTTTGAGAAAATCAAGTGGCAATAAATAGTGAACTAATACCGTAATCTGGTAATCTAAATGGTGGAAGCATGAAGTTTCCTACCAGTTTTCCCTTCTTCCAGCATTATTGATTATCAGTTCTGTCGCAACATTATTGACTAAAGTTCGCAAGACCTTTTTTTTCGACGAAAAATCTTTATTTTTCATTTAATCAAATGAGAAATTATATATGGACAGAAACGGAAGAGAGGCAAGCAAATCATTATTAGACCAACACCATACCAAAGAAGAAAAAAAGAATTCACTAAGAGCCAACAAATTGGTAACACTAGGAAAAAAAAATAAGATAAAAACACAAAAAACCAAAATAAACCAGACTGAAACAAAAATAAAAAATAAACCAAAATATACATCCAAAAAACAAGAAACAAAAACAAAAAATAAACCAGACTATGCATCCCAAAAACAAAATAAAAGATCAGACAGCTAAAGAACCAACTTCCTGTACAATGCCATCCACCTTGTTTTCTTAAATCCTCTTAAATCCTTTAATGGAAGCGAAAGAACCAACTTCCTGTACAATGACCTGCATTGATTTCCTTGCGGAACCCTGCTTTACCACAAATAAAATTCCTTTACTTGGTAGTCCAAACCCATTCTTTATGCAAAACAACTTACATCCACCTATATAAGATATGCTTTTTTCAAGTGGAATAGATTTTGTGAAATTTTTAGTAGGAATTCAGAAAAATCATCACTTTATTATTTAAATTAAAATTTTCACTGTATATATGAATTTTTTTATGAATTTAACATGTTATAAACTAATATAAAATATAGCCATAGTCTAAAAATTATATTTTTTGTCTTGAAATTTATAAAAATTTTAGTTATATTTTAAAAAAATCTAACAATAATTTTTATAAATCCAAATAAAAATTATCACACTTCGTAATTTTAAGTGACCTAAATATTTTCCAACTTTTTAAAAGTATCCCATATACTAAATGCTTTGACTGCGACGGGATCTTTTGTCCCACTCTCTTCATGGGGAACAATTGGCAATGGCATCAATGGACGTAAATGTTACAACAATATAAAATTTTGAAAAAAAAAATCAGAGTAGGTAAGCGGGGTTCTTACAATTTTTCATAGGCAACCGTACGCATCAATTTCAAATAAATGTTATGACAATTTCACATTGTTGAAATCTTTTTTTTTAATGTTAATACATTATGATAATTGTACAAATCTCATAATCAATTATCAAATTGTTGAAAAATTGTTCTACTTAAAATAGTGTTTTAGAATATTATCTGTTGAAGTAAATTTTCAATTTTTAAAATATTTATTAATATTTTTTTTTATTATTATTTTTTTTATATCTGCAGTATGTTTTATATATATATGATTTGTGTTTATATTATTTAAATTTGGATATAACACAATTTTAATATTAGGTATTAGTATAATTATTGTTTGGATATATTTTTGGTGGTTGGTATTTATATAATTAGAGTTTGAATATATTTTTGATTTGTGTTTTTATTATTTGAGTTCAAAAATATGATATTTTTATAAAGAATTTACACAATTTTATGTGAAGCTATTTTTAAGGATATGGGAATTGTTTGTCAGTGATTCTTTGAAGCTTGTTATCTTATGAATGTGATTGTATGCTACCACATGTTAGAAAGTGATTGTATAATATCACATGTTAATCATGGTATGGATTCTCTAATTGTTTGATTCTTTAATTTTTATTATTAGATAAAACTTGTATATATTTTGTATCTAATCATATCTAAGATGACAACTCATAGAGGTAAGAAATTGCAATTTCATTACAATAACCAATATTATAATGCTTTCAAGTGTAATTATAAATAGTGGATTGAAATTCAAATAAATGAAGGGCATACCTCGGCAAGTAGCTTAGCTTTTACTCAATTCATTAATCAAGGCTGTTCATTTGCTTCAAGATGTCATGGACAACACAAGTTACACTTCAAATTAGAAACTACCATGATAGTTTTGAATGAGATGTTTATTCAAGATGCATTTGATATGTTCATGTTTTAGAAGAATGATAATGGGTTTCATCTCTTTCCTCCTTCCATGTGTATTGTTATATGCCTTCTATTAGGTGCACACATATGAATTCCATTAACCCCTAGACATGTCCATCCACTAGCTTGTCATCTCCTTCAAAGTTATCGATGTTTTGATACTCTACTCTTATGCTAATTTATATGTACTTTTGGTGATTTGATCATGTATCAATCTTTTGCGAGGGCCCCTAACAACTGGCAATTCTTCTCTATAATCCTAGAATGACTATTAGTTGGGATGCCACTACCACAAGAATCAATCTCATGAATGATGTATCCTACCATAATGCAAGTATCCATTTATTTAGAGAAGCAGTAGTTGAATCAACAAATGCAATCTCAAAGTTTCATTATCCATTATATGTACTCAACACTTGAAAGATCACATGAATTTAGGTCGTGTTTGTGAATCATCCATTCAATCTCTTCCTACACTATCTTTTATCATAGTAGATTTGTCAATGTCTCTATTGTTTCCCTACCCAAATTATTTATTGAAGTGCTAATTATAGAAACCAACATGTCCTTGCTACTTAATTTTTTGTCCATGGCATTGGCCTTCTCAAAGATGTCAAGCATCATGTTTACAAAATCATTCCCATTTTCCACACTCATTTTCCTTCCCCCTCTCAATTTTTTCATTAGTAATCTCCTTCCATAATGCATTAAATTCTTTGTGCACTTTTTCGTGCTCTCTGATGTCCTACAAATTTGACCACCCTACATAAGGAATGAAATATTTGATTTTGGAAGCATTGGCTACAACACACAAAGCACACATAATTTTACCCAATCCTTTAATTCGCACCAACTTATCCAATGAGGAACATAGAAGAGAGTAAAGCAAAGTATCATGGGGAGTTAGGCTAAGTGGTTGTACCAGATCAGTGACCTATTTTCATCTATGTATTGTTCCATCATCCCCAAATAATTATTTCCATTTACAACCCTACGAAAAAAAACCAATATATCTCTCTCAAATCTTAATTGAGATTGTGTTGTTAAAAGTGAGTTTGTCATTGAAAACTTGTACCTCAAAGCTACCCTAGCAACATTGTTCATATCAACAACATATAATATGTTTAATGGTTTTTGCAATTTAATGCAAAAGAGTCATCCACATGTTTTATCATGGTTAAATAATAATTTGAAAATTAACAAGAAGAACGTTGTTAACCTGACCTAACTAAACCAAGCCTTATGTGTCAGCTTGAGACACCCAACACTAATACCCTAAGTAGGCTTTGGTTGCATTATGGAGCAAGGTAGTGAGAGTTGGAGTAGTCAATGAATCTTAAGAGTTTAGGAAAAATTGCAAATCTACAAACACCATGCGGAATAATAAAGATAAGAATAGCAATATACATTTCTCTAGAAACAATGGTATATTTCTTAGATTCTCTCCATGTTGAAGATGATGTCATAGTGGTGAATTCCGTATGTGAAATAAGTGACAAAATAATGGCCCTAATGTGCTCTAGATTTATGAAAATATCATGCACTAGCTTAATCATGGTGGAAGGTGTAACAACCCTCGTGAAGATTCCATGTAATAAAAGCTAATAAAGGAAAAAATAATAAACATGATTGATGGGACACTTATTCCAAGCTGAATGTAGGTTAAGACATCATGGTGTGGGTGTTGATTTGGTTGTTAATGGCTAAGGAAATTGGCAAAGGCAATGGCTAAGGCTTTGGAAAGGCAAATGGGAATTTTTGGCACATTTATTTATGAAAATAAAGGAAATTAGGAAAAAGGGAGGTGAAAGGTCACAAGTTGCATGTGAGGAGGAAAATGAAGGAAAATAATGCAAAATAAAGAAAATAGAGGCCTCATTCATAAAAAGGCTTCTAAGGATCAGTGGGTAGGCTTGGTCAGTGTAAGCTTATGTCAGTTCATTTCTGGAGTTCCCTCTCTATTCTCTCTCTCTCATACTCTTGGACACTTAGAGTTTTCTTGGAGCACTCTTGGAGAGTGCAGCATATTTGGAGTTTTGGAACAAGAAGGCAAAGGAAGAGCAAGAAAGTGCAAGAGGACATCAAGATTAGTAGCTGCAATGGGTTTTTCTTACAGGAACTGAGATGAATGTATGTTTTCCTCACTATTTTTGCCACGTGTGTCATATGCATGTGGTTTTCTAGTTATGATCTATCATTGGCATGGAGGATGGTCAGGATTGACAGTGGATTGCCTAGCCTTGCTATTCCCTGGATAACCATGGAGATTGTGGGTATTTCATTGTTTTATTTTGGCTGGTTCTCATGTTTTCTTAGCTTAGGTTGAGTTATTAGTCCTGGAAGCCTTGGTTGGAAAAACACTCTGGAAGCCATGTAACATCTTGGGTTGAGTTACTAGTTGTGGAAGCCTTGGTTAGAAAAATGCTTTGGAATCCCTTGGTGGGTTGAGTTACAAGTCCTTTAAGATGTAGTTGGACAAACACTTTGGAAGTCCGATAAAAGATGTGGGTTGAGTTATTAGTCCTGGAAGCCTTGGTTGGATAAACACTCTGGAAGTCCTGGAAGGATTTGATAGAGACCAATCTAATGATGGTTTTGTGATATCCAACCATGACGTGGAATCATTGTTTGATGGGTTGAGGTGGATGGCCTCTGGAATCCCTGGATGGTTTTGGATTGATGTGTTCTATAAGATCCCATATTCATGCTTGGAATATGGCATGGGGGTTTATGGTTGAAGGGAGATTTGGCTTAGCCATTTTACGGTCGAGTGGAATGTGGTAGTCCCATACCGGGTTGGATTTGCATCATTAATATGAGGTTATTTCTCCTTGTTATCTCGCGAGTATTATACTAGTTTATATGTGGATTATATGGTTGTTGTTTCCTTGGTATTTCTATTGTTATTATGTTGGTTATGAATGTGTATTATGACAGTGGCTATGTATGGCTCTCATCATGTTTTTACTTGTATATGAATGAACAATGTATCTATGGCTTAATGGATAAAACTGCAGCTAATGTGATAAGGAAGGAAAGCTTCATAGTGAATCTCAGATAAGTATGAAACCCCTATGCTTAGATCTGTTGTTTACACCTATAGATTGCATTGATGCCAAGTGTTTGACAGAATGTCAGTCCCAGTTGGGGATGGTCAGGCCTAGTCCTAGATTTAGTTTTTGGTTTATTAGTCTTGTCATCATGTGTTTAATGGATTCCGGAAGTTACAACAATGTAACAGCCCTGGTAAAATTCCATGTAAAAATATATAAATCCCATGGTTGATGGGACACGTATTCCAAGTTGAATGTTGGGAAAAACATCCTAGTGGGTGTTCATTTGGTCTTTTATGGCTAAGGAAATTGGCAAAGGCAATGGCTAAGGCTTTGGAAAGGCAAAGTGGAATTTTGGCACAATTATTTATGAAAATAAAGGAAATTAGGAGAAAATTGAAGGACAATAATGGAAAATGAAGAAAATATAGGCCACATTGATAAAAAGGCTTTTGAGGATTAGTGGGCAAGCTTGGTCAATGTAACCTTTTGTCAATTGAGTTTTGGAGCTCTCTCATTATTCTCTCTCTCTCTCTCTCATACTCTTGGACACTTAGAGTTCTCTTGGAGCATTTTGGCATTGGAGCAAGAAAGGCAAAGAAGGAAAGAGGAAGCAAGATCGAGCAGCGAAAGGCATGATCAAGCAGCTACAACAGGCTTCATTGCAGGTATCGACTTACATGTGTATTTTCCTTGCTAGATTTTGCATGCATGGCATTGCATGTGGTTATTTTCTATCATGGCATGGGTTTTGCCAAGTGTAACAATGTTTTCAACCTACCCTTTCCATTTCTGGATAGCCATGGTGCGATGGGGTTCTCATGTTTTGGTTGAGCTAGATTACTAGATGAATTCAAAGCTAGGTGAGGTGGATCTTCGAATGATAGAGCACATGGTCTAGTGGTCACTAAACTGAACTGTGGATCACAGTAAAGCCACTGACCTAGTGACCCCTGAGCAAAACTGTGCCTTGTGGTAAATAAAGGATTATGTTGCCTCGGTGGGCCTAGGAATCATTTCCAGTGAATGGAAAGATATACGGTAAAGCCAAGAGGTGGTTTGCTCTAAGTTGGGCCTAGTAATCCCAGGTTTGGGATATGTGGTAAACCTTGGAGAGTGGGTCTCAGTTTAGGGCCTAGTGATCCGAGTTTGGATTGTAGTAAAGTCTGAGAGACTAGGAGACAGGAAAATTCCTCATGGTGTAGGTGGAGAAACCCGGTGGCATCCATTCTTGTTTGGCCTAGTGATCGGGTGGATATCACAGTAAGGCTTGTTATGATGTGTTCATTGTGTTGGCCTAGTGATCCAGGATGGATTATGGTAAAGCATGTTTTTTTTTTATGAGGGTGAGGTGGTTTAGAATCAGTATGCCTTGGTTGGTTCTTTTGGTTTGAGTCCCACATTCATGCTTTGAATATGGCACAGGGGTGAATGGATGATGAAATATTTGGCTAAGCCATTCTATGGTCGGGTGGAACGTGGTAGTCCCATCTTCGATTGGTTTATTGCATTCATTAATGAGAAATTCATTCCCTTGATTTCCATGTGCAAAAATATTGATGTATATGTGGGTTTTGATGGCTGATATGTTTATGGTAAGTTTGTTCCTATTATGGTGGTTATATGTATATTTTATGACAACAACTATGTATGGCTCTCAGCATGTTTTTACTTGTAAATGAATGGTATCTATGGCCTAATAAATGATAATGCAACAAATGACATGAGGGAGCAATGGTTCATAGCGATTCTCAGATAAGTATGAGAACCTTACTCTTAATTATGTTATTTACACCTGCAGGTTACATGTTGATGATATGTATGACGAAATGCCTGAAATGGCTAGTAGGGGTTTGATAAAGGTCTTGTTCGACTTATTGCCTTTGCATCATTGTTTCCCTGTACTTTTACTGATTCCAAGCTATCACTCGATTTTGGGCAATGGACAAGCCTCTGGACCTGAAAAAGTGGCTTAAATCTCGGGGTTGCTGGCACATAACTGGAAATTTTGGTCTCTGGTCACTAGCAAGCAAGCCTATGAGAGCAACTTTAGGTTACTGCTCGCTCCCTTGCCCATAGCATGGAGCAATGATGGCCTAAGAGATCAGAACAATAGTGGGACCTGGGGACAAGATGTCTGAGTGCCTGACATGTCTCCTGAGGGTTCTGTTGCTGATGTTGGATGATTGTGTGTGATGTTCCGTTGATTTCACTTCCTTAAGGTCACATAGAGGTTGAATCTGATCATAGTAGCCTCTCGTCTCATGTTTACCCCGATTGGCATGATTACTTGGGTATATGTGGGAGGAGGGTGTTACAGAGTGGTATCAAAGCATGGTTGAACTATCGAACTGGATGGGCTATGTGTGTTGGCCATGCATGCATGCCAGTTGCATGTGTGTCTCTTACACTTGCATTCCATGTGCTTGTTGCATTGCATAATGTTGATCATGGTTGTAGTAAGGTTGTCATGAGGAACTTGATGTTGATTTGTTGGAATGCATCGTCATGAGTATATGATTGGTTACATATTGTTATATTTCACTTACATGTTTTTATGTGCTGCTTGATTACATCCTTGTATGTTAGGTTGCATTCTTATATGTTTGATTACATGTATCAGTCTTGTAGGTTGGTTACAAGTATTGATTGATTATGCTCAACTACATGTGTTCATGTGTATGTGTAATTGATTATGAATTTCTTATGCATGTTGATGGTTGCATGTGGCAATGTTTATAGTGGAGTAGTAGTTGGTTTCATGCATGAGGTCATAGTTTGTGAAGTTGATATGGTCATGCATTGATGACTGGACTCTAGCTAGACGGATGTGTATATGGTTTTGTACTCATGTGTTATATGTCTATATGTAGTCGTTATGAACATATGGTCTTGGTTAAGTTATGCATGAATAATAGGTCAAAAATTCCTTGTGAAGTCATTGTATGCAAATTTAGGTCATCGTGGTGCTATTGGTTATTATGATGCTAATGTGTTGGCTAAGATAGAACAAGAGATGAAAATCATCATAATGAGGTTGTCTCATTAGACTTTGGGGTAAGAGAAGATCGCCATACAGTTATTGTATGTTGGTATGAATGTATGTAAGTTAAGGATTATTATATGAATTAGGTTTATGTACATGTCTTTTGATGTTATGATTACATTCATGATATATGTTAGTTTATTAGTGTAGTTATATGAACAAATGTCGAATAGTCAAGAATGATACTAACCTGTAGTTGTATGCATTGTTATTGTTGTTTTGCGTTAGATAACTTGATTATTAGGTTATATGTTGTTGATGAGCATGATATATAGCTTATTGTTGTTATATGCTATTAACTTGATGATGAGGGTTATTTTATTAAGATCTTGATGTTGTAATTTAGATTGGCCATATGCGTGATGGTTATGTTCATTGAATTGAAGATCTTGATGTTATATGTATTGTGTTAACTTGGTTTTACCTATGTAGATGGTTATTGTTGCGATATCCAAGTATGAGCTGACATATTTGCGATATGGTGTCATACTAATCTAGACTGATCGTACATATGTGATTGTTATGCATGAACGATAAATGCTTATGAGCTTATGATGTGAACATGTTAGTTAGTTACTGTTATGGATATCATGATTTATGTTTGAGTTGATATGTTGTGAAGTTGTGTCATGCTAACCAGGATTGATTGTGTAGACAAGATCACCTCCCCTGAGATACATCAAGGTATAAGTTTGCTTATGTCATATATTTGGTACTTGACTGTTTGATTATGTTGAATAGTTGAGTTAGCTGACATGGTGTGTTCATAGCTTGCTTGAATGTTTGATTAATTGCATGATATGAGTATGAGTTTATAGGGTTGCATGAAGAAATGATCTTTTTTTAAGATGATTTTACTAATACATATGTGTTGAGACAATTGATATGTACTTGCGTGTAAGTAGGTGATAGTTATAGAATTATGTCTAATGACTATGAGTTGACTATGGATTATGACATGATTGTTAGTCTTGCTAAATGTTGATTTCAAATTGATAGATATGATTGTCTTCATATTTGGAACATGTGGTTGACATGTGTGAGTAGTTGTAGGAAGCATGTTGGTATTATCCTGACAAGGTAATAGTTAATGTGTTTATCTCACTAATAGTCGATGATGTGACAGTGCATAGTAACACTCAATTGTAGCAAGAAAAAGGTCAAAGAAAGGAATTGGGAAATAATTCCTTTGGATATGTTTGGAAACCCTAATTCCAAACGAATGAATGATTTGCATACCAAAAGTATTCTTACCCTTGATTTCGTCCGAGTTATGTGGGTATGTGCTATATTCATGAACATGTATTTGACAGGTATATTAGCTAGTCTCTAGTTATAGGTGGATCTATCAAGGGAATTGGAGTCCCTTGAGAGA